>JAQGBU010001036.1:0-15951 GCA_034698605.1 Isotoma decorata
TAAACAAAAGCATAGTTTAAAAAACCAATTTTTTTTTCCAAAAATTTTGCAAATTTTTGATTTTTTTTTTACAATTTTGAAAAACGAAATGCATCTACTTCCGTAATAAAGCACGGGGATTCTAATGAGATATTTGAAAATCAAATCGGATGAAAATTGAGAGAGAAAAGTGGCAGAAACTTTCCCCGTACATACGTTTTCAAGCCGTATATATATGATGTCAGTGTCAGTGCAGAGAATACAATGATATGGTATTACACGATTCATCGAATTCAGCTCTAAATACATATAAAAAATAACAACTAGATACCCAAATTAGACTGAACTAAAGCTTAAAGTAGTATTAATTTTTTTAAATGCAATCTAGAATAAATAGCACATGGTATCTAAGCTAAAAGGCTGTTGTATTGTGCCATGCCATGTGATGCCGTGTGTGAGAGTGATGCCAACATCATCATCATCATCATCATAAATATTTATAACGGTTTAAGAAATATTAGTGCATTAGTTACCATTATCATTAACATTCGTCAACCACACTCAATATATTATACCTTGTAGTAATAAATGCTCACAAGCAAATTGGTTATTTAGTATATTGCAAGTGTAACAGTCAAAAGACAAAGTAAAATATAAAAAAAAAGAAAGGGATGATCATTTCCGGGTATTGATTCCTCATGTTTATAGCAAGTTTACATGTATTTTTACACATACTACTAGAACCACTACTATCTATGCATAAACAAAATAGTAACAGACCTAAATTATGCATTGGTTGTGTATCAACGAGTTAGTGTGCATAAATGAACTGAATGCATATTATTATTATTAGTATTATTAATAATAGTATCAATACTTCGTCTTATTTGGTAATGCATTCAAAGTAATGGAGTTTTGCAGGTATGCACAAATGCACCAGACAATTTATTACACCTGTATTTTTTTTACACTTTTAATAATGCAGTTTGAATTTTTCTTGAGCAACTGAGAGCTGGTGAACTCTTGTAAATATTTAATATCAACAACGCATTACAAATTAAAAGTACGACACAAATAAGTCTTCTAAAATGCAATGATAATGCAATGCATAATATATATTTTTTAAAGCATACGGAGAAGAGAATGGGTTTGCAAATAGGTTAGTAATTTGCAGTATCATGATATTATTATAATGTGTTAATGTTGATATTGTAATTAGGAAGTGTTATTACTGTGCAATCAATCCTCTCCCTCTCTCTGTGTCAAGTACCTAAAATTGAACTCTTTATTCTAGTGTTTTTAACACTTGTATAATTTATTTTTATTTATGAAGCCAACCTAGTCCTGTGTACATGTGTTTCTATACTGTATCATTTTGTACTTGAGAGTAATTTATATTTACAATTTTATGCTAATTCTGTTATATTATATTGATAATTTGCAAGTGTGTAAATTAAGCTTTCAAGAAGAACAGCGTGAGGATAAAATTTAATAAAAGTATGAATGAGGAATGGTCAACAAATCATAAAGTTATTCACTTGTCATCAAATGGGATTTTTTCATGGGATCAACTAATTAGTTTTGTTAATGGTTATTTTTGGTATTGAAATGGTCATTTGGGTCAGAATAGACAGCCCTGTTAATTAAAGGATGATGCTAACAAGGGAAGTTTACAAGTTTCCTAATTTCGTTGCGAAAATTTTTCTTCCGGAGTTCTTTTTTTACTTATTGCACAGCAAATCTGATAAGATTCCTGAGAAAATTTGTAATTCTAAGATAAACAAATCTAACTTAAGTGTGCAGAATTAAGTAATGAAATGGAAGTGTGAATTCAGTTCATTAATTTCTCATGACCTCGACAATACTCAATACGATGAGGGAATTCTTTACAAATTGTTGCGTTATATCCCTTTATTTTTAAAAGAATTTTGTTAACTTAGGTTAATTCTGATTGTTTAGGAAGAGTGAAGTTGCAAAATGGATGAGAATTTAATTTTTATTATTATTGCATGCATGCATCTTTTTTATTGCTAAACAGGCCAGACAAGAGCATGAAATAAACACTTGAAGTTCTAACTTTGAGATTCTGTATAAATCTGCTTTTTATAACCGACAGGGTATTCGATTTTTAACGGAACGAGGAAGTGCAACCACTAACATTACTACTACTAAATATACAAGCATACTTTGCACGGCATTGCTCAATGGACAAATAATATAAAAAAAAAGTTTAAAAAGTAACGTAATATTGAACGTGTTGAGTCTGTTGTTGACTATAAACAATGAAAAACCTATTTGTCTGATAATATAATATAAACAAAAATGTGTTTATAATACACAGAAAAAAGAGTCTATTCTAAAGATTCTAAAGTTGGTAGCCTAATAGTAGTACCAGTGGTAGTAGTAGTAGCAGTAAAAGGTAGTTATCATGAGGTACATCAATGATTTTTTTCATTAAATTTTGAGAGCCGATGCGATGCTAAAAGTGATTGTGAATGATTATGATGATGGCTTGTGATGGCAAAGCTAAATTAGCCTTTTTCACGGGCCATAATTATTCATAAAAGCTCGGTGGACTTTTAAAAAAGAAGAGAGTAATTCTGAAGCAAGCGGTAACTCACTCATACATGATTATGTATTTATCAGGCATAAAGGGTGATAACAAGGGTGATAATTAATTACGGTAATTCATTACTACTGAAGCTTTTGAAAAAAAAGTTTACAAATATTCTTTTTTTGCTTATTGTGTTATTTTTCATCATAATTTGATGCAGAATTCAACTGTATTTTGTTCATAATAATTCGAAATCTACGTAAGTGCATATAATATCTGATTTTTTGTAAATCTAAATTAATTCTACAACAAGTTTCGTTAGCGTGAGATAAATCCCAGAACCGTCCTTTGAGTAAAAAGGTCCTACACGTTAACGCACACGTGTCCAATTAATTATACTAGTAAAGAGTAAAGAGTATTTTTGAAGCTTTGATTTACAATAAACCTGACGTACTATACCATCAGATTTGATCTTTACACCTGAATTTTTACGGAAATGAAGGAAAACACAAAGAAAACATAATTTTTTATCCTACTTTTTATCCCAGGATAAATAGTATTTTCCTTGTTTTAACCCATGTTAATTTAAAAAGTAATTATTCACCACATTTGTTTCTAAATTTGTTTCCAAAACTCAGAGAGTAACACCCACTGCGTGCATTTCCTGTGTGCAAACTGCCAGGCATTATGGTAAGGTTTTCCTTACACGACGGTTAGCTAAACGAATTTGATCAATCAGTCAAATCTGAGTTTACATCATGGGTGCTAAAATATTTGAACTCAATCAATAACCCCAAGAAGCCTTAGTAAACTCCTTTGCTCTATATCGTCATCATTATTACAGTTAATGAAATGCAGGGATTTTCTTAGATAAGAATTCGAATGTGGTATTCATTCCATTTCACACTTTGTCAGAGAAAAGTCAAAAGTTGAGGAGTTTAAAATTAATAGCTTTGTGTATATGTGACTGACTGAGAGTGTGTGTGATATCATCAGATAAGATTTGTACAAAATACATTATTATGCCTTTCGCCTTTCACAACCAGGCAGGTAGATTAAGCAATTCACTCGTTTTTACTTTATGGAAAATGGAAGCTATTAGTTAATAGCCTAGAGGTAAAAAGTAAGTCATGATATTCATAAATAAATATCTGTATAAGACGACGAGGATATAAACCTGGCTGTAATGTAATACACACACACTCAGCTCAATAGTAATAACAGTAACTTATATAAACACCTGAGATTAGTTTTTAGACGCTACTTTTAGTATTTAGTATTTAGTAGCAATAGCAAGGGTAGCTAATAATACGAACTACCAAAGAGAATTTCACATTCATCATAATCCGTCAACCAAAATTTTCTCTTTGATGCTGACAATCAAAAAGAGCAATCAGCAATCAGTCATATTCACGTTTAAGTATTTTTTTAGACTCGACCCAAGAATTTACTATATTTATTCTTAACAGAAATTATAATGCATACATTAAAGGGTTGACTGACTGAGTGACATATGGCTAATCCAAAAAGGACTATCTTAAGAGAGAAGTAATAATAAAATAGCACACGTATCTCTATCACGATCACCACAAATGGTGAAAAGACGGTAGTTTGAATAATTTGAAATGCATTGTGACAGCATAACAACAACAAACAAAAACATTTCATGTAGTTCCTTTCCTAAATTTAGGTATGTATTGTTGTATACAGTGTTCTCTAAACTCTACAAGCTACTTTTAGTATTGTACACACTGACTGAATTGCGATTAGGATTTGTCGATCTGTCATCTCGTTACGTCTTTCATTACGATTTCTACAAGTATTTATAACCTATGTTCGTAGGAGTGTACAAATTATTAAAATTTTAAGTAAAACTCGTACAAATGATAAACTCTCACTCTTACTTAATTTAATTACGAATTAATTAAATCTTTTAAACTCCAGAAGAGAGATAATTTAGCATTATTACGAAACATAAACTGTATAAAAAGCATTAATTAAAACAAAACTTAAAATGTACACCCTGCCTTTAGTTTTCTCTACGTTATAAATAATTACTTATTATACCTGAAGGCTAAAGTATTATAAGGAATATAGTTTTGTTTATGGTTTTAATGATGCAGGAAGAAGTTTAAAAACGAACTCACTTTTTAATGACAAAATTATTCGAAAAATTTTAAGTTATACAATTTGCTACAAAAACATTCAAACTTTATTCAAGAATAAATTGCTTCTCTTTTAGACCTATCATCATCTAATAAGTCTTACGCGAATCTAGTTTAAATTGCTAGGCTCATGGTTCTAACTCTTGAAGCAGGGTTATAATAACAAAGTTGCAACTGCTCGAAGGTTGGCTTTGTACTTTGCACTAGTATGACTGGGTTGATATTATTTTTGATATCAAAACAATTTCTAATAATATTATATTCATATGTGCATGTTAGAATAAGTATAAGTTCAAAGTTACAGTCATCCATAGCCCAAGGAGGAGAGCTAAATGCGCTTGGCAGTTTTTGAATTTTGTATTCAAGTAATAAATAACCAAGTTCTGAGATAGTGGAAACGAAAGTCGGGAAATCTAATGATGTTTGCACATCGCATTTACATGGGTGGATTGCGTGCAATAAAACCCAAAAACCACGAAAGCAAACCAAACCAAAGGACAAGTATGAAAGCCATGCAGTATTAAAAAGAGAAACTTCCGGTAAAACAGCGCCAGTCATTTATAAGTCCTTCGAAGAAATCAAATATTCATATTGATTTCGTCCAGGATATGTGAATGTATTGCTTTAGTTCATTTCATAGAGGTATGTATGGTTGGAAATGGAAAATTACTAGATGTACCATTTGTTTTACATTGTTCTAAGGAAGGCAGTGGCAATCGGTAGTATATGTAAGTAGATATGTATGTGGTGATATTGGATATTATTATTGTCATAAGACAGCATTTAATACGTTTCCGTTTATTCCATGTTCCCAAAAACACACACACAAATATTACAAGATTGACTACTACTATTTATCCCTTTATTTCCCTGTCTGTATGTATGAACTTTCCAAACTGAATTTTCTGGATTTCATCAAAAATTCCCAGCGCCGTATATAAATGTTAAATTTGTAAAGTTTGCATTTTAAAAGTATATCTAACAATTTAATTCATACAAGGAGAAAAACCTAGGCATGGTTAGGCCTCCTATTTAAAACACCATTAGCTTTTCATAGTTGAGATTCCAAGAGAAATGGATACGAGAATGAATTGACCGTGTGAGTTTATGCAATGTATCATTTAAAATAAACATGGGCTCGTGTCCAAGAAATAATCTAGTTTGCAAAATTTTAATCCAACAAGGGAGAAGTATTTCCCACGGATTTTCCAGGGCAGGACGGATGTACATACAAAACAAAACCAAGGATAGACTTATCTTTAGAAGATAGTTTTTGTTTTTGTAACTTGAAGACAGTATACCTATATTGTTTTGTGCTACTTATTATTTTCTCCTAATTTAATATTTAGAGCTATGAGGGAAGGTGTTTGAGGAACAGAGATAAGTAAAGTGCATGTGTATGCAAGACTTCAATTTGGTTTTGGTTGCATACGTATATACACATTCACATGTATTTTACTCATATTCATTTGGATTATTAAAAGAGTACAGGGAGTGTTTGCGGTTTAGAAATTGACTAAAAGTCAATACAGGGTAAAGACTTACTCGAATTGTCAATAGTGAAGAGTGTAGTATTGATTGGCGTGTCTAATGGATGCATTTATTATTTTATTATATGGAATCAATAAACCCTTTACTCGTGGTTTACCATGCAATTTAAATACAAAGTATTATTTACGCAATGTATGCCTTGGTTATCTGTCAAATCAGTCTGGAAATCTCCGAAGTTTTGTCCTTCCTTTTTCATGCAAATGTTTCTCTACTTCCCAATTCCTTTAATTACATGCTTCTCATCATACCTATGAATAGGATATACATTATTACGTAAATAAACCCAATGTTGATAAAAAAATAGAAGACAGTGTCATCCATTTTCAATTGGATGACCACAATTCATTCAATACCTTTCTTAAGCCGAAAATGTTGTTTAATATTATTGATGTATACCAATGAAAAATAAACCAACATATTATGTCGACGAGGCTTAGGGGGTAGAAGTTTTTACCCGGATAAATGTGCTCAAGACCGAAAGATTTCTTTCGGATATGTGGTGAATGACACAAACCACACAGCATATTTGAGCAACCCTTAAACTGTATGTGGGTTACATTTTCTAAGTTTATAAAATAAAAATAGACTTTTATATCATTATCATCGATAAATGCCTTTAATAATCGAATAAATCAGCTTGATAGATTTGTTACAATGTTGCACAAAAGAAAAAATCTATAACTTAAATGAAACAAAGTATCATTACCAAAATGACTTTGACTGAGACTATAAAAGTCCGAATCTTTCAAACCTGAAGGCGATTCAAATAATTTTCTATTTTTTCCACAAATACGTCTAAGATTTCGAAGCATCCTAACAACATAATACACTAAACATTTTCAAAGTTTCAAACCTCTGAATTAAAAAGAAGGATATATTGTTCTTTAAAATCAAAACATAAAACACGGAAAAGGTGGAAAGTACCTGAATGCATTACAAGGATTTGCATAGTCTTAAATCATCATTTATTTCTATCTCTCCCTACTACTTTCAATCCTCCTTCTTGTTCCGCTTATTTTTATTACTTTCAAGATTACCCATTCAAATTGAAGTTTCTTCTGTGGGTTGCTTTAAACGTTGTTTTTTACATTATTATAATCTGCCGTAATCCAGATAACACCATATTCAGCTACATGAACGAAATTATGATGCATTGTTAACAAAACTGCCATCATCGACCATTGACCATCCATTATGACTTTGTCTTCCTAAAACCTCAGCATTGTCTATTTTCTGTTACACTGGTTAATAAAGCTTCACACACTACACCTGCGGATATGTTACACATTAACTATGTATATGTAAAGTGATCATACAAATTAGTCAGAAAAGATCTTTAACATCTCGTAAAGCCAGTGGAGGCTGCTGGCAGTCAGTGACGACGCGCAGGGTAATAATCTTAGGTCATTGGTGCCAAAAGGGTATACGCGTGCAGGAACTGAATAAATAGATAAATAGTGAAGGGCATCTTAAAAAAGCTGACAAATATGTAATGATATTGCACTAGAACCACTGCTACACATACATAACCAACCACCACCATAGCCCAAGTGTGGATGTTCAACTACTACCAGTATGTAGCATTAAAAAATCAAAACTGCTAGTGTATTTTTTATATCCTATAAAATAATTGAGCATAGATAGATGGATGACTATGTGCATATATAATGGACTTTATCAAACAATACTTATTATAAGAAGATAAGTTGTACGATAGGACGACAATACAGAGAAGACGTCTCGAGAAGGTTAAAATCCATTCAACTTTTAGAATCTTAAGAGAAGACAAGTTTGGTAAGGTTATGAAATAAAACAGGGAATTCACGCCCTGTGGTATTATGGTAAATAAGTATAAATCTTTCTGTCCAAAAATTCAAATATCGAATTTGCATTTTGAAAAAGCCAAGCCCCTCACATCATGATTATCCTTATAGAGGTTTCAACTCTTGACTAAATAATGTAACAAAATATAACGAAAAATTATATAATCCTGCCTCAACTTCCTATTTTATAACTGAACTGATCTAGCAACAATAAATATATCCAAACCTAAGGAAATTTTAAACCAAGAGAGACAAAATGATGATAAGATGGAGATTTATATTAAATTAAATATTAAGTAAAATTTACATTATTTTTTATCTACAATTTAAAAAGAAAGATGAGCCCTAAGCCCGCATCGGTTACGAGTTTATTCATTACGGTGTTATAACATTATGGTCATTCGTATCAAATGTAGGTACATTGGGATCGGACAACTTAAAACAGCTTGATCTTATTACTATTATCATTTAGGAACGGTCGACCCTACACACACACACACACATTGTACATACCATATCAGTTCACATTATCATACCTTTTTTTCTCCTTTTTACCTCTAATAAAATAAAATGGTCTCTGATAATAATAATAATAATAATAATAAAAATGGTAATAATAATCATAATCATAATAGCATGTGTATATATAACAAAACTGACAAGAGGAATTGCTACAAGACCAACCCACACGTTTGGCACGACACTACTAGATCGTAACTTCCCAAAATTCTCAAGAAAAATTCAGCAACATTTTTAAATGCGTTTAGTATCAGATATGAAGAAGATGCGATTCTCATCCTCATCACCCACCACCACTATCATCATCATCATCATCATCATCGAACACTTCCTTCGGCTCTAATTCATTTCATTTTAGAATATTATAAACAACAACCGGCGATCCCAAGAAACCTTTAACGATTCTTTCTTTCTATCCTTATTTATGCAAATGATGAAGATCAGCATCATCTCTTCTGTTGAGGAAAATACAAACCTTTTTCACGTATATAAAATAATAATAATAAATAGAGGCATACTGAAACTGGTAATTCGATCCATCATGACCATCATCATCTTCATGATTATCAAAGTTATGATATATGAGAAGAATGATAGATATTATTATACAACTATGTCCGCTTACTCGACCCTTTCTCAATTCAAAAAATAATTACAGACTGGTTTAAGCAGGAACTAACCTCGGACGCTTTTTCTCTGCGAATTCAATGCCTGCGATACATAGGATTTTGTCTTCTTCGCCTCTTTTTGTTATTCCGTTTGATTTTACCAATAAGAAATCATCATCTATTATTCTTGACTGTATTTGCATTTCACCAATTTTGTGTATTTTTCACCGCTGCTACCAATGCCTCATTATATGTTTTTATACTACGGGTGTTTCAAAGTTTCAACAAGACAGGACAAGTCTATCATTATGTTCAATCAAACTTCAATAATGACATGTAATACACACTACATCTCTTCGGCATGGTTGCTAGACACTTGTATGATAATCTTCCAAATTTAGCTAGTTTTCATAATTTTTTCTACATTTGTTTGAACAACGCTTCCAATTGTGACGGACTGTCAAGTGACGTAAATGTTTTGTATGGCTTCTAAAGTGAGTTGACATGTACTGTTAAAGAGCATATGACAAGTTGAAAGAAGATAGGAGAATTTCAAGAAACATTACATACTGTCAATCATTTACGACTATCTATTGACAACTACCGCAAATGGAAATCGGCATGGGTATGAATATAATCTTTCTTGCCGGCAAACAAGACATGGAAAAAAATATCCGTCAGAAAAACCTTTAATTGAGTCAGATGCATCAAATAATGATGATGATGGTGGTTTTAAGTTTGCAGAGGAATTCCAACAAGCTTTTTTAGCTTTTTATCATTGAAAACTACCAAGAGGCTGCAATTCATCATTTGGCAAAGATGCCACCTGAATACAAAACCCAAGACGATCTTTTACTTTTTAAGTAGTCAAGTTCCTTCATACGCATCATTAGATATTAGATAGTATCATTGTATTGAGTATGAAATGTAAAAAAAATTGCAGAAATTACCCTAACCTTTTCCTTTTGGGAAAGAAGGAAACAGAGAGGAAGCTGAGAGGAATGAGAGGATAAGATTAGTCTTAACTGAAGATGATGATACGCAATATAATAATAATAATATAGATAGCCAATATTATGCCAAAAGTAAGGTTGCATATATGTTGTCCAATCCAGCATGAATATGTAATGGAGCTAAATGATCGAAAAACTAGTCTTACCACTTTATGTATCCAAGTGATAGAGGTTTGCTCTTATGAATCTAAATAATTTAGATAAAGAAACGCTGGGAGTAGTCCGTCTCGGTGGTTGTAGGCAGTACTGCTTATTTAGTACTTCGTGGTCAGTTCAGGGCAGGCAGGCCAGACTTAAAAAGTTAAAAGTCAAGGAATCAAATCTATCCAATATGTATGATCATCCACTACACAATGTCTTCAGTCAGTATCCAAAAAAATTTGTCTCGAGTAGGACGAACCTGTTGACCAAACGGAAAAAGAGACAAGTATAATTTTGAGTGAAACATTGTACATTTAATGCATCATGATGATGATGATGATCTCACTAAAGATATCAAAGATTTTTTAAATGCGAAACTTTATTACAAATTCAAAGCCCATTTGGCACTTGATATAAACAACAAGGTCCATCCTCACGAGAACGAACTTTGCAAAAATTTGCAATATTTTACCAACCCCACATACACAATCTTACATACTCATGAACTTTATAGAAATTCTTGGTATGGAATCAGGTATTATTACTTTAGGTTTAGTACAAGGTACGCTTGCTTGCTATCATCACCTCTTAAGTAATAATAATAAGTTAGAAACAACACAAAGTAAATTCTAACTCAGAGGAGTGAGTGAGTAAGTTAAATTGATGAATATTTCTTAGTAATTTGTGGCATCATCTCCAAATGCTGTCCATCCGTATAAAATTAAATTTTTAAGTCACGATTACTCACAAAATAACATTTTATTAGATTTTAAAAGTATGCCCCGCATCCACCATCATCATCCTGACCACAAATATACATATATTCAGAGTACTTGTGAATCTCTGAGTCAAAGAATTTCCTTTAAAGATGTTCCACCTCGAAAGTCTATTAGTGCCAGAAAGCAATTACTCGGCACTCCAGAGAAAGAGATAAAGAGGATATGACCAGGTGTAATCCCCCATGTCCAATGTCAATGTAGAGAAGAAGATACATCAAAAAGCTTTTTCAACCCATGAGCCGAATTTCTATTAAATTACAAATCTTATTTATATGCTAATCAATACTGGTTTTAATTATTATTTTTCAGAGTAATTACTACCACAAGTAAAATTGTTATTTTCCTTTTGACTTAAGTCAATGTCAAGCTTAAGGCTGAAGAACGATAATATTCACAATGTTCATTCATACAGTACAAGGACACTCCTGACCTTTGACAGTTAAAAGTTTAAACTCCTATCCTTCTCTACCCTTCTTTCATACATGGTTGCATCATCCTCCCTCGTTTCTTTTGATTTCTTGTTTCTTTTCAAAATATTTCCGTATTCTGAATAGAAATCCCGACCAAAACTGGCTTTATTACGAATAAATTGCAAAAGCAAAATCACAAGTCAAAAGCCGTCTCACTTGGGTTAAAATGCCAAAAGGCATTCTTCGCATTCACATCTTAAATTACATTGTGTTAAGAATTACATCACAAAAACTCCTACACGACCTACGCTTCCAAAAATGTTAATGGTAAGTGGTAACAAGTGTCTATCTACATAGCCAGTGGTAGTTGGTAGTTGGTAGTGATGATGAAGATCATATGAGAATAAAAATGGGTAATAACTCTAAAAGGAATAACATCCGTTGTTACATTGTCCACCTCAATATTACAAAAAAAAAGTTTCATCTTCAATTTTGCAAATTCCATAGTAGCAGTAAATAATTCCAAAGATAATTTGAGTTAACATTAAAATTTTATAATAATTTACAATACTTCATTCCACCTTGACTCCCGGCTATAAAAGATAGAGCAAGATGCTGACTTCTGATTAATAAAAAAGCTACTTTTTCATTCAAATATTTATCATTTATTATTATTATTATTATTACCCATATACTCACACACACACACATCTATACAAAGGGAAGGAATACGGATGATTTTTTAGGATAAACTCTTTTCAGATAAGGAATTTTTATCTCTTGAGGCTTGCTCCGGTCATCCGTATTAAAAGTTTTAACAATCTTATTAAATGTTACCCTATGCAAACCCGGCCCGATGGCATGGTAAATGTTAAATAATGTAAGACTGGTTTAGAACGGAATCTGTCCATATTTCATATCACTGTCAGAGAGAAAAACCTTCAAAGTATTATCATTTTTATGAATATATATGTAAAGTTCATAAAAGGTATTTCCCTTTATAGTTAGTCGCAGTCTTAGTTATTATTATTGTTGTTAGTAGTATAATATTATGTGCAATTTTTCCTTTCAAACTTTATTCCTTAATAGTAGTGATACATAGTTGTAATAGTTAATAATGCATTAGCATCAGACATCATGACTGACTATGACATAATAACTGCAACAACCTGTTTCCATTTATTCCTTAATTGAAAACTCTACTGGGAATCCTGCTGTCCAAGCAAATTTACACTCGACAAGTGGGGACGATCATAGTGATTCCGCAAACAATAAAATATTCTCTATCTATACATAATATTCAATTTATATAGGTAAATTTTAGAAATACGGGAAATGAAGCGTTCATAAAATAAGCACTGATAATATTTTTGTTACAATATAATGGCAAAAGCGATAATCTGCATTAGAGATGCTACCATTGCGCTCAATAGGCGAAATCGAAGAAGCGAAGTTAATAATATTATTGACAAACTGATTTAAAAAAATGCATTAAACGCTAAGCTAAGGTTTTTAAGTTATAAAGGCAATGATAACTTGCAAGTGGGAGTGCCAGTGGTTGTACACAAGGAAAAGCTTAAAGAAGCCCTACTTGTCATTTCTGGCCAAAAAATTGTCGTGTATCAAAGGCCCTGAAGGTCAAGGCAGACAGTCTTTGTCAAAATTTCAAAAACCTCATCATCTCCTCATGTACCAAGAGACCTCAACACGATTTATGAACGATTCCCTATTTAAAACCTACCAATACAAATTAAATCCAGAACCCTATGACTATTCTGAAGAGAAGCATTTAGTGATTACTGATTAGTAATATTCATAAAAAAAAACTTCTAAGAGACTTGTACTAAAACAAATTATAAAGGATTTTCAACTCGTTCTTCTTCTGTCGGCTATAATATTACATCTTTCCAACTTTTACTCATGTATATCTTGTATTTAAGAAGAGTCTCAACCTTCTATAGTTCATGAGTTCAGATATCATTTAATATAAAACGTAATAATCACAAAGAATTTGTATCATCAGTACATAATATAATGTAATAACATATAATAATATACTAATGATTAGCTCACTTACACTTTATATCAAAGGTTTATATTTATTATAACCAAGAGATTAAGACCATATCGAATAATACTGTAAAAAATGAGAAGACAAGTTTAATAAATTCTAAAATTTTACGACCACGCGCAAGCATCATATTAAACCCTAGACATTTTGTCACAATAAAATCAACGGGGATTCAATTTGAATTTGTTATTTCTCAAGTAAATATTATTACTTTGTTGCATATTCTTGGTTTCAATGTATGCATGCAAAATAAAATATAGAAATTCTGACCTTGCCTTTGTAGGATCGCTGATTACCACTACCACCACTAACAAACAACCACCACCATCATCAATTACTTTTTACTTGCATGCAGAAATGAGGGACAAGGAAGGGTTACCATATGCAGTTATAGTTATTTCACCCTTTCCTTTTTACCATGTACCAGACAGGGTCAAATCGTGAATCGATGCCCGTTTCCTCGAATGCAAAACTGAAATACCACCTACCACATAAACGACCCTAGCGACTGTGGACTGGCATAAAATCATCAGCCATCCATCAGTATTACATATTAGTAAAATATATAAACTTTTTACCTTATCAGAGGATTCTTCAGAGGATGTCGTTGAACAAGGAAAGAGGGATAGACTGTCAACTGTATGATGGGATGTAAAGAGTATTTAATTGTCAACTGGAATTAAAATTTGAAAGCGTCACTGAACACACTACACTGCACTACTAGACACACAAAGACTACTACTACTGATAAGAGTGACCACCACTGACCACTGACGAAAAATATAAGGACACAGACAGGTAGTAAATTAAAGCTTGTGCGTTACAAAACTATTTAAATGATCGATATGGATGGAAACGCTTGAAGGTGAAATCTTAAGCTTTTATATTATTTTATACTCCATGTCCTATCATGCTGGATGTCCGAAAGAATTTCCTCAGACTCAATTTCAACTCGGAATTGATTAATATTTCAAACGTAATTCATTTAAAGTCCGACTTTGTTGTATCGATTCTAAGACCACATATGTTTTTGTACTTGAAGCCTTCCCTTTTCATTTCCATTATTTTATTTCCCATTAAAATTTTAAACTTTTAAACATCCAACTCCAAACAAATGTCCAATAATGCTATTAAATGTAATACCTCTATCAAAACTATGCGCATTCATTCCTTGCCAAAAAAAGTAGAGTACATTCTTGTGGAAACGTTGGAGGATTCTATTGCCACTGCCATATGCCATCCATCCGGAAAGTACTCTTTGTTCCGTGTACCTTTGCATACTCAATTCGCTCGCGTTATGTCTTCAATATTTGTTGATTGCATAAGTCATTTTTATTAAAACTCATTGAGGCCGATATACTTTTTCTTAAAACAAAGCCCTCAACCCTATGCATGATTATAAAATTATAATACCCCACCCGGCCACCCACCAGGGCTCTCATCATCGGAAGTCCATATGGACCCACGACGATCCACACTAATTAATTGTGACATTAAATGTCATTTAAGCATCACCAATTGTTCATAAATTTTGTTTCATGCATCATACGCAGTCCTATGACTCCCATATCATCCCCAAAGAATATTTTATTAATATTTGAATCTAAATAAAAGTCCATCATATGATTTATGAACAGCCCTCAAAATTGCACCAATAATGTAATATAATAATAACATCTTTACCAATTTCTGTCTTAATTTTCCTTGGGTTTAATGTAAACCCGATAGGAATATTTTTGATGGGGACTAGGAATGACGAAGTTTTATGTTTTTTAATGTTATAATGTTATCTATGATAATTTAGTTACTTCCTCATTGCTTCCGCCTTCCAAAAACTCTATCTCTGTTGCAAAAGTACATGCAAAACTGTATTATCCTGGGAAGTCCAATCTCGCGGATTCTTCACACAGGAGTCACGATCCGGTAGCCCCGGCTGTAACACGTCTGACTCTGTAAAACCTGAACCGAAAACGAGACCCGCCTCCGGTGTCGACTTTTTGCTTAACTTTTTTCAGGTTTTTGATCAATTAGGGTCGAACCCTTTCTGACAGCGAACACAATTTTCATTTTTATTGTTCACTTTGGTTACATACGAGGTCACAGGTCACGGTCAAATAGTAGCATCCCCTTATGACCCCCAATTTTTCCAACGCTATTGGATTGACATGTCCTTGACTAAACAATATGCTATACAACGAGTTGCTCTGCAAGGTCAAATAAGGTCACAGGTCACGGTCGAAGAGTAGCATCCTCTTATGACCCCCTATTTTTCCAACGCTATTGGATTGACATGCTCTTCACTAAACAAAATGTTACACATCAAATTGCTCTGCAAGGT
>JAQGBU010001037.1:0-15933 GCA_034698605.1 Isotoma decorata
ATAAACTTACGTAGGGTTAAAAATACGTTTTGAGTTTCTTTATGAAGGCTTACAAAAGACCATCAGAATCACACCCCTTACAATTTCACCCCCTAGCCCTACCCATTTAATTCATTACACATTTCATTCTCCATCAACATTAAGCTCAAATTCTGTATAATCTGAATCTAGGCTACAAAATACTCTACGTTTTGGATAGCGTTGGCCACAGATTTATGGCTGTTTAATGGCGTAGGAATTAGAATGTAATATTAGCAAAATCGGATGGTATGTGATCTGAATAAAATTTGATGGTCGTATTCGTAAGCTTGCTTACAGAACCCCACAAGTTAGTGCAGGGTGTAAATTTTGAAACACGTTTAACTAATTCTATTTGTAAAAGTTTCAATAAGGAGAAATTTTCTGTTTTTAGTCTCTTGAATTGGACACCGATAAGTCCTGCTCTTCGACCAAACCAGCTTCTCAAAATTCTCATCAATTCTTCAATCTTCTTGACTAATTAAGCCGAATGTTTATTTCACTTGAAGAAGCTACTGTTTTTAAATTATTTTGGAGCTGCCCTTCGTTATATTGGGAACCTAGAAGAATGAATTCAAAATCTTCTTTTAATGACTGCATATTGGCATTATTTTTCAAATTCATCAAAAAGTATCAAGATTCTTAGCGGAAACTAGTCCATCACTCTGCTTCGCTTTTTCTAGAAACGGTTTTTTACAAAGCCAGGTTCATCTTCAGTCTTTTCGAAGGATCAAAGTCTTCGCATTAATCATTTCAAATTAAAGGCCGTGCGACATTAGCAGAGCTTCGATATCCTGAACAGGTACAAGTACGGTACATCATTGCAAGCATAGCGTTGATGATACAAAGAAATGTTGAACCTCGCATTAAAGCTATAGCTAATACTTAATTTTCGATGATCAAGGGACAAGCAAGGGCTTCTAAACTAAATTTCCGATTATGGTATAAACTATGAAAATACAAGTAGTATACCTAAGTACAACTATATAAAAAATTGCCATAATATCTAGTGTAAGGCCCTAAATTCTAGGGAGGACATTTGTATAGGATGTCCTCCCAGCAAAATTTCTGGGAGGACAATGTCCTCCCTGTCCTATAGGTTCCGACGCCCCTGCCCTAGTGGTTGAGGCGTTTTTCAGCATTTCCTGCCTCATTTCTCATTCGATTCTGTTTTTGAATTGCTTACTTAGAGAGGGATTTGCTATTTTAAACTTTAAACGTACACGCTCTATGGGTGTGGAGAGTAATTTGGAGTTTCATATTTTCAACAACTAGCACAAGTGGGCAAAACTAGGATCGCTTCGGTTCGGCAAGCTGAAGCCAAGCGGAATTTTTTCGTCACTTCGCTTCAGAGCTGGAAATAAATCTTACCGCTTCCCTTCAGCGTAGCCCAAGTGAAGCGGAACTTTTTCGTTGCTTCGCTTCAGAGCTGGAAAAAAATCTTACCGCTTCGCTTCAGCATAGCCCAAGCGAAGCGGAATTTTTTCGTCGCTTCGCTTCAGAGCTGGAAAAAAATCTTACCGCTTCACTTCAGCATAGCCCAAGCGAAGCGGATTTTTCGTCGCTTCGCTTCATTATTTGAAAAAAATCTTACCACTTCGCTTCACAATAGCCGAAGCGAAGCGGAGTTTTTTCGTCGTTAGAGCTGGAAAAAAATCTTACCGCTTCGTTTCACAATAGCCGAAGCGAAGCGGAATTTTTTCGTCGCTTCGCTTCAGAGCTGGAAAAAAATCTTACCATTTCGCTTCAGCGTAGCCCAAGCGAAGCGGAGTTTTTTCGTCGTTAGAGCTGGAAAAAAATCTTACCGCTTCACTTCAACACTTGAAGCGCGCTTCGAAGCGAAGCGACAACAATTGCTTCGGGCCGAATCTCGCTTTGATTTTGCCCAACTGTGACAACGAGGAATTTAAAATTTATTTGGTTAGTTTTAAAAAATTGAAAGTTTTACCCCGAGTTTCAAGCTACTAAAAATTAAGGTAGATATTCGTCTTCGAGTTATTTCGAAAAGGGGGTTACTATTTTTAATTTAGTATGTGCTAATATTAATAATTTAATATTTACCATTTAATTTAAGCTACAAAACACGCTCTAGAATGCCTACGGGTCCCCTGCGATTTTTTTTTGGTTTATACCCCCCGAGCCCAAGGGGGGTGGCATGGTATTACATGTTTCACAGAGTTTCAAAACCCTAAGTTTTGCTCGTGTGATATTTTTTATTTCTGACTTAATATAATTCATGGAATGGATGTAATGGTGTCAGTTTTTGTCAATCAGTTCTCAACGAATCGAAAAATGTAGACCCTTGAATAAAGACAAACTCAAAAACTAACCTTCAACGCATATGAGAGATGAGACTTCATCATAAATGCATTTTAACGCGTTGATTAAGGTTAATGCAATTTATTTCTCTTTGACTTGATTCCTTGTACCCTATTCAATCAAAACATCAGTTTGGAATAGAAAGTGTGGTGTGAGAATGTAAGATTTCAAGAATTGAGATTATTTTATAAGATTCTATGTTACTACTGGACAAATGAATTTGCATTTCAAGACTTTGTAGCTCTCATTCTTTCGCATCACTCGAACTCTGAATAAGTTCTTTCTACTTATATGTACAAATATGAATGTGGTCTTGGTGCCCTTTCAAACCTACTAACCTTATGCTTATAAATGTCTGACATGATCAACTGACAATGATTTTACGGATGGTTTAACACTAGTTGTAACCTATTTTTCGACTTGCCCTAATTCCGAGACCATAACACAACTCCCGTGTACTGAAAGTAGGTCTTTTTAAGATAACGATAAGCTTCAAAAATTCCTTGCAAAGTGCAACTTTTCGTATTACGACATAACATCAACTATAGCCGAGGAAA
This sequence comes from Isotoma decorata, assembly GCA_034698605.1. Taxonomy (NCBI): domain Eukaryota; kingdom Metazoa; phylum Arthropoda; class Collembola; order Entomobryomorpha; family Isotomidae; genus Isotoma; species Isotoma decorata. The sequence continues at coordinate 2,895 of JAQGBU010001037.1, forward strand.
TCCTTGCAGTTCTTACAATGAAAGAGTAAAGTAAAATATAATAATACTACCAGAAATCAGAAACCAGATAGAATCAATGTTCTGACTTAAGAAAAAAACTAGAATTTCAGTACTAACCTTCTTTTCATAATTTTATTGCTAATCAAATAACAATTCAATATTAAGTCGGATTAGTCGCAATTCTAAAATTCATCAGAAAAGTCATCTTAAAAATACTTTGTACTTTATATTCTACGACCTGCGACCAGCGTTTCTCACGATTAAAATGAATAACTGAAAAATTATGGGATTCATGTGGACATTACATATTACATTGCATTGCGGGTCTACAATTCATTAGTTGATAAAATGAATAATGAATACCAACATACATTGTGCGTTAGTTAAAGTGTACAGGGTTCAGTGTCCTTTTTTAATCTTTGAGTCAATCTCTGGTATGGATTGGGTGAGGCTCTAACAACTCTAACTCTCGACCCACCATTTCACACTTACGACAGTTAGTTGTTAGTACGGCTCGAATTGTGTCAATTGCACACTTCATACTTAATAAACGAGATTCATTAATTGGTTTAACTAGACATTAATTATTTAATTCGTAATGTGTAATGGTGAATGGTAATGCCATAATTGTTAAGTAGTCAAAGTCAGTGCGATCAAATGATTGTATAATTGATAATAATCATAGTATGTATAAATTACCTGAAATTTGGAATGAGGGATTTAGATGTTTGACCCCTTGAATGATGACCTACCCTTGGTGTTTATATGAGCAATTACCCCTTGATTAGCTTGAAATTCAATGCAAATAACGAACCAATAAAAGGGGTTGAGTTGAATTGAAGCCTGAAGACGATGCGAGGTGTTGACAACACCGACTTCAAACTTGAACTGATCTATTTTACATTGTGGAATAAGGTTACGAAGTTTCCTATCATCAGTAAACATAAAACGACAGACTGTGTGTGTGTGTATCTGTGTGTTCGACCTTAGGCTTTTGAATGCACCCACACAGCCCATGTAAGAGCCTGAAACGTTGCGATTCACTCAATGGCCAATGGGTGCATTGGCAAATGCAGGACAAGGGTACCGTACCCTGGGGTTTTAGGGTTTTTTATGGATAATCTTTCTTTTGGATTTTTTTTGGCTTTAATTGAATTTTCTCTATTGTAATACGCGGGATCAGGTTACGCCGTCAAGGGTTACGCTTAGGATTTTTTATCGATAGTTTTTTGGGGGATTTTTTGGGATTAATTTGATTTCTAAATTTTCAAATCGAAACAAGTTTTCAAATTGAAATCAAATTTCCAAAAAATGCCTACATTTAAAACCTATTATTTTATTGAAGTACATTATATTTTTAAAATTAATTTTCAAACAAAAATTTAGTGATGTTGACTATTTTTTAGAACAGAATTCACTGTAACAACGCATGACGAATGAATGATTGAGATTGGAAAAACCCCTAAAATATCCTACACTACAACCAGTACATGGGATTCATTTTTTTCAACTCTAGTTTCAATCATTAGTTTCACAGGACCGCAAAAAATACGGTATAAGGATCAAGGATACATGGCTCTTCAAACGGATCTTTTTAAGTGCCCCTCTTAAAAATGTGGTATTTAAAAAAGTCTTTTAAAAAAGACTACGTGAAGAGTTGGCAAAAGTTCATTCAAAAGTCATATCAATTAAGAAAATTTTAATAGAATAAAAAAAAAATAAGTTTCCGACAGGCACATAGTAAGAAATTAAAAAACTGCCTGTTGCATGTTGAAATAATTTCATGATGATTTAACTTAACTTCCTTAATTTTTTCTGTTCACTGCCATTCGGCCTTAGAATGACTAAACACATAATCTGTGGCCGTCCTTTTGGACGGGTTGTAATCACGTCAGCTAATAGACCGACGAAACTGAATTTCTCAACGGCCTCAACCTCGTAATATGAATAATAATATTTTTGTTGCTTTATGGCAGAGGCAAAATGGGACGGTTTTTGGAGTTGACTTCAAACGATAAATAAAACCTTTTTCATCGTGTACCTCAGACTACCGTTGACACGCCAAAGCAATTTACTTTATTCGTAAATTCGTAATCAAAAAATTGAGAAAAACCACCGTACCGCATCCACAGATTCGCTATTCGAGTAATTCGAGTATCACACTATCGTTTGGGCAAGAAAAGGCCTACTAAAAGAAGCGTAGTTGTATTTAGTGCTTCAGTGCCGCACTCAAGATGAGTTAATGCATCAATAAAGTAATTAATGACTTCAATTAAAAAATTAAATAGTCCTGCATATTGTAGGTGTGTAAGAGTAAAGTAAGAAGCTCCGGTGATTGTTCTTTTTGTGTACGTTACCATGTTTTACTTTTACTTTTTAGATTATACGCTGAGATTATTAGCTTCTCGTATAACAGGGCAATCATGGCGTTTCCTATGAGAATTTTGGGCTTCCGGGAAAAGTTTTTTTGTTTCTGGACGCTTAAGTACCTTTTGCACCTTGTACCTTGGCATTTCAAAAGTGAACGCGATATAAATCCGTACAAAGTTTTTTTTTCTTGTCATTAAGCAGTCATTAGTCATTATAATCAGTACCAACAAGTGTTATGTGCATAGATAATGAAAATATTATGATATCATGGCAAAAAATGTCACAGTTGCTAATCACAATGATAAGTTAGCGTTTGGAGGTTTGTTTTATTCGCGAGAGTTATAACAGTAGTAATAATATATTAACAAAAATATGCTTATGCTAACGATTAATCATCATGTTTCTGTTTCTTCTTTTTCTTATTTAGCCCTTGGAATTCCATTGATTGTAAAGGATCTGCTTTCCGCTTCTGTCAAATGAATAAAAGTAGTGAGTAATGAGTATTGAGTTCCGTTAGTATATGACTAAAAGTTGGTGATGAGAAAGCATATTTACCTTCATAGCTGAGCTTTTTTTGGACGCTGGTTTTCGCCTCTTCTTCTTGGTTTCATTGCCAACAAACGGTGTTGTTAAGGATGAACTCTGTCCTCCACTTCCACGACCTCTGGCAAGTTGCTTTAACGTTTTCGGAACAATATACTCGGGAACATTCTTTAAGTGAGGTTGTTGTTTCACGGTTTTCAGGGTTTTGTCATGTCTCAAGGCTTTTAAATCTTGTGGGTTGGATTCGAAGTATGACTAAAATTGAAAACGTACTGAATTAATATACTGAATGGTGGCAACTTTGATTAAAACGTCAACGTTGGCATTATACTAAAAATTACCTTAAGTTTGTTTGAGTTCATTATTTCCAGCCGGATTTCTTTAATTCGTGCTTCTCTAACAGCAATTCTAGTGACTGCCTTCCATGCATCTTTTGCTCGATATCGAAATCCCTCAACCTCTTCCATTTTGAAATTAAACGGTTTCATCTTCAATTCGGAATCGCCACTTAGTTCTTTCAACGTATCCTCAACCTTCATTGCCAAACAGATTAATCAATCACAGACTTAGGCGTTCAACGAAGAAATCAAGATTTACACTACATGATACAAGCTTACCTCTTCGACCAGCTCTTCCTCTTTCATGCTAACGAATGATAAAGCGGCTCCCTGCAAAAGAAATTTTAGGTTCAGTTTAATTACATTCCAGATAGAGGGATACCAGGATGTAAAAAGACATCACTTAAGCACTGCAACTGGAAATTGTAAAGCATAGGCTGCAAAATAAGTATATTTGTAATTCAACGTACCTGATTGTTTCCACGGGCTGTTCTACCAACCCGATGCAAATACGAGGCTGAATCCAGAGGGAAGTCAAAGTTAATTACATTCGAGACAAATTGAAAATCGATTCCACGTGACACTCCCGATTCTTTGTCCCGTCTTCTGTTTCCAGACTTTTTTGGTACCTCTGCTGCTTCATCTGTGCCAGTGCTAACTCAATGAAAATTTGACAAACTATGTAAATATTAATCTAGTACAACAATATTTAACTCCTAGCTGAATAACTCAAAAATGTTTCTTAACTAAGATATAACTCTTACCTTTCTTGTTTTGGTAGATCCGCTGGAGATTTTTCATCGAGAAGACGATCGTCACTAGCGATAATTATGTTGTACACCCCAAGATTAAACTGCTGTACAGTATGCCATCTTGACATTTGCGGTAGCTCTGAGTTGAGGACACAAGATGTAATACCAAATTGTTCCAAATATAGTTTAAGCTTATATGATCGATCGACAGTGTTCACAAATATTAAGGATTTTCCCCGCACAAGACTTAGCTTGAACAAGGCATAGATAAGAACGAATTTATCTTCCTCTTCAGACTGAAAGTAATACAAACAATAAAAACAACAGCTCATTCTTAAAATTCATTTATATATCTGTAATTCAGAAAAATTTTGTTACTAATAAATATAAAAAGCACGTACTCGGATAACATAGTGAGCCAGCTGACAAGACGAAGGAATAAGAGGTTCTTGAAGTTTCAGAATAACCGGATTATGAAGAACTAGCTTTTTAAGTTCAAGCACATCCTCAGATAAGGTAGCACTTGCCAAAACCGACTGATAGACATTTGGAAAATAACCTATTAGTTTTTTAAGATCTTCTTCAAACCCAAAAGAGAACACTAGATCAGCTTCATCAATAACTAACATCTCGAGGGATTCCTTGATATCCAGATTCTTCTTTTGTAAATGTGACAGTATTCTTGTTGGAGTTGCAATGACAGCATCTGGCTTTTCACTCAAAAGTGATTTTGTAGTGACTTCACAAGTCGTTCCAGTAATATCAACTACCTTTACATCTTTCGAGCATGAAGATGCAAGTTGACAGAAGTTTGTGTAGATTTGATGACATAGTTCTTTACTTGGGGCAAGGATTATGGCTCGGATACTCTGTTCCCGAGCTGTGCTTTTGATTGTGAGAATTTTCTGAAGAATTGGAAGGGAATATGCACCCGTTTTCCCAGATCCAGTTCTTGCTCTCGCTAAAACATCTTTACCTTCCATGATTAAGGGTATTGCACGCTCTTGAATCAGTGTGGGTTCTTTCCATCCTAGTTTTGCCACCGCCTATAATAAGTTATCAACAAATGATACACTAAGTTTTTATTGATAATGTCGCACGTAATTGTGAATTGCAAGAATGGCAACACAAAAACACAATTCGCATCTGTACGCTTTGCAGACACAGATAACAGACTTTAAACTGTTCTTATTTATTCAGAAAAACAACGTGATAAAAAACTTTGAGGAATTCGCTTCTTTTTCATCCGTCCGCCGCAGTATGGTTTAATAACGCAACAACGATATAAAAAAGCGGGGGTGCAAAATCTTCCCGACCCGGTTTCAGGCAAACGGCCTTAGTTCATGCAAAATTGGATGGGCTGACCTTTGTTTTTATAGCTTCTTTTTTGCTTGTCAAAAAATAAAAATTTCAGGCATTTTCGATTCCCGGTTTCAGGCACATTTTAAGATTTTGCACCCCCGGAAAAAAGTAGCTGAAGACCTCAAGAAGTCTTGATCTATCATCAACTCACACTTACAAAGAACGAGGTACAGAATGGGCAAAGATCGTGTTTCTGTCTTAAAAGTTTCAAGCTACGTTTAGTTTACCATTCTTGATTTTTTCAATTGAATACAGAAAACTAAGCAGATCAGTGTAAAATAAGCAGTGAAATCTGTTCGTTCATCATTTGAGGCATCCTGTCTGTCCTCAAAAACTACTGCATCTGTGTACTGAAACTGCACGTACAAACAAACCAAATGTACCATAGCTATGTGGCGTTTTTAGACGATCTCTGCTAATTCCAAAGGATAAGTACTTACCTCACCATAGTATGTACTGTACACAATTCAAAACAAAACACAATATATTTCAAATTTAGGCAAAGCAACTGAAATCCCTTCACCCTTCATCCCGATAACTGAACGAGTTAAATCATACCATCAACCATGTACCAAGCACAGGCATTTAACTCGCACATATGTCACACATACACACACACACACACATATAGATAAATGAATACCCACACCCACCTTTAAAAGACGGTCATCCAGGCCCATCTCATGAAACTGGAGCATGATGATATAGGTTCAATCAAGATGAATAACAAAAGAATCAGTAAACTCCAAAACAAAACACAAATCCTAAATAAACCTATCAACTATGAACTCAAATACGTTGCAAATTGGAAACTTTAACTTGGAAACCACAGTCAACAAAAAGGATCCAAAAACCTATAATAATGTCCTACGAAGTAAAATCGATCCTTGTCAACCCACAATAATTAAAGCCCTATCTTAACATCCTTGTCCCCTTCATGTGCACTAATTTAACTGGAGAATTAAGATAGCTTTTGCAACCCTCGAAGAAACACCTTGAAGCTAATAATAAGCCTGGTTCAGAGTTAACTAATTGAACACGTTGTTAAAAAGGAAAACATGTGCCCCAACGCAGAGTGGAATAAAAAGATAAAAAATCGTGTGAATCCATGTGGTTGGCTCCAACGTGAATGAACTGAAGCCTCGCGCTCAGCTCCCTTTGCTTCTCCAGAGAGAAACAAGGAAAAATAGTTTCTCATTGGCGCTGCGGCCTTCTTCTCATCCTTACTCTATTTCCAATTAATCTCTCTTTTACCCAGTCTCCGGACTCTGGGAAGCACCTCCAATTTAACTCCAGCCATTGACCTTTGCCACTCCAGGTCAAATCAAAACCTAACCTACAGTTCATTCTTTTTTAAATATCTTCCTATTTTAACTGCTCAAAAAATATCTACAACAACTATAAAATAAAAACGTTTAAAGTGTAAAGGTAATTTTGACTTTTTATTTATTTTTCAAAAAATTATTCCTAATCAGTGTATATTCTTTAGTTAATTAGTTTATGTCTGTTGTCACCTCATTCATTAGTTAGGGGATTAATTTTTAAAAAAATATTTGTATTTGTATTTCTCCCTTTGTCCTCATCTTTGCTATTTTATTATATAGTTCATTCATAGTTTCATAAAAGGAAAAGAGTCTTTTCACCACTTGTGAGTGTGAACATAGATTTTTTTTGTTATACAAAAATGCATATAAAGAAGGAAGAAGGTAGTGAAATATGAAATAGAAGAGTGAGTGAAATTTTAATTGTCTAATTGTCTAATTGGCATTGATTTAAAAGATTAGCATTTTTGGTAGTAAGTTTAATTAAAGAATATAGAAATTTGTGGAGTTTTTTGTAAAAAATTCCAATTTAAGTGCAGCTTATCAAATTATCTATAAAATAGAGTTGTTGTTGGTTTTGGTTTTTAGTTTCCGGTCATGTATCTACCGGCCGGTTTATTTTCCCTCATGCTTTCTCATCTTTTCTCTATATATGATATACGGGCGGGTTAGATGATGGGATAGGAATTTTCTATTTCTTTAGCAGAAAATGTTATAACGAGTAGAACTGAGATTTTGTGATTTGGTTTTAAGTTTTTATTATTTAACTTATACTTAATTAAAATAGATAGTTAAATTAGTTTTTAGGTTGTAGTAGTATATCCCTCTGTTTAAATGCATCACGTTACCCCTTTCTTTAAATAAGAAGTTTGAATAATTTAGTAATTATTAATTAATTAATAACTCTTATTTTGTAAGTTGACCAGTAAACGTTTACTTTTAGTTTAGGTAATAAAGAGATAATCTTTATTATATTGTTGTTTGTAGTTGAAATAGGCTACATTTTACAATTATAGCAGTGCTGACAATGGACAGTAATGCTGAGACATATGTATAAATATAATTTATTTCGTTATTTTGTACACTTTGTATTTTTAAATGACAATTTTCAACAAAAAAATAATCCTTTCATTCACACACTCAAGAGTATCATAGATCTTTTATAAACTTGGAAAAGTAGTCGGTTATAGTTTAAGAGGAAACTTTCACAATTTAATGGTAAACTCAATTTGCAGTGAAACTTATTTTTATGTTTTTCAAAGGTTGTGTCATTAACTCTGCAGTTCCAGAGTTTGGAGTTCCAGTATAAAAAAGCCATAGTTGACTTTGACTACTGTTTGACCTTTAACCTGTAGTCTGTGCTGTTCTGTAATACAGACCGAGACCTTGTCAACAGTTTTTAAGGTATTATAAAAATATTAAAATCATAGATTTTCAGGTTGATTGTTTTATAGGTGCATTCGATTTCACATTTTAAGTAAAAATGATATTAGCTCAAATCACAAATTGACAACCTCTTTTGTTTTTGGATTTTTCAGGTTTATCGAGGTACAAATTGAACGGAAAATATGGCCGGTCGGCGTCAACGTTTGGATATTCCTGACACTGGAAACAGCATTAAGAAACCGTAAGCATTGGATTTAAAACTTTCAAACAATTATGTACATACAACAAAAAGATACAGAGCATAGTTTGGGCCTCTGGCGATGAATCAAAAGAGGATATCTCATCGTTGATCGATGTGTCTAAATAATATGAATAAAATAACTGCAAGTGAAATTTAAAAAAACAACACCCGACTTTAATTTTTTAATGAAAAGTCAATAGTTCTCAACACCCTCAATCGGTTATCAGATATCTTCAATCTTGTTCTTGATATATGTTTCGTCTACGTGTTGAAAAGCTTTAAGTTCGAGTGTAAACAAAATTAAAAAATTGTTTAGGAACCTACGCGTGATGATATAAAGTTAAAAATGAAATAGTATGTAGATACTACAAAAGCACAATTTAGGGAAATTTTAATCCATATATCAAAATTGTTGCATTTTATTGATTTTGTTTTTGATGTTTTTATTCAACTCGTGTATGATTTAACCTAATGTTTATTAATTGAAAAAAAACATTCTTCCAGAAAGTTGGAAGATGGTGAAAATGATTTGCCGATGATCCGGGCAATTGAGCCAGTGAAGCCAGTGGTTCAAATAAACCCTTATTCAGGAATGATGTACACCCCCCGATACTATGAATTGCTGAAGAAACGACGACAACTGCCTGTTTGGGAATATAAAGACAAATTCATGGACCTTATTCGAAATCATCAGATAATAGTATTGGTTGGTGAAACTGGATCCGGAAAGACAACTCAGATTCCTCAATGGTGTGTAGAATTTGCAAAAGGAGTTGGAAAACGAGGTGTCTCCTGTACGCAACCTAGGCGAGTTGCTGCAATGTCAGTTGCTCAGCGTGTGTCTGAAGAAATGGATGTTTGCCTTGGTCAAGAAGTTGGGTATAGTATTCGATTTGAGGACTGTTCCTGCTCAAAAACAATTTTGAAGTAAATGCATTGTATTGTATTAAACAATGGAACAATATAAAATTTTGAAGGAAGGAATTGATTGTTTTGCTATTTTTAAATAGGTATATGACGGATGGTATGTTACTTCGAGAAGGAATGTCAGACCCGATGATGGACAGCTATCAAGTAATTTTATTGGACGAAGCTCATGAAAGAACGCTTGCTACAGACATTTTGATGGGAGTTCTCAAGGAAGTTATCAAACAACGCAGTGATTTAAAGTTAGTGGTTATGTCTGCAACTTTGGACGCTGGAAAGTTTCAGGTTTATAAAAAACTTCAATTTTTAAGCACTTATATTTTTGTCTGAGCCATAAGTAACACGTCTGACTTAATTTACAGCAATATTTTGATAACGCACCATTAATGAACGTCCCCGGTCGAACTCATCCTGTTGAGATATTTTACACCCCGGAACCAGAAAGGGATTATCTTGAGGCTGCGATCAGAACTGTTATCCAAATTCATATGTGCGAAGAAACTGAAGGGGATGTGTTACTATTTTTGACTGGACAGGAAGAGATTGAAGAAGCCTGTAAAAGAATCAAGCGTGAAATCGATAATCTCGGACCGGAAGTTGGAGATCTCAAATGCATTCCTCTATATTCGACTTTGCCACCTAATCTCCAGCAGAGAATTTTTGAGCCTCCTCCACCAAGGAAAGCAAATGGTGCAATCGGAAGAAAGGTATGTACAAGTGTTTTGAATTATTCATCGCAGTGGCAAATTTACGGAATATTGCCAAAATGAATTGAGATGTTAAAATCGTGTGTGCTGTATTCAACTAGATCGTCGTGTCAACAAACATCGCAGAAACATCATTGACAATTGATGGTGTTGTTTTTGTAATTGATCCTGGATTCGCGAAACAGAAAGTTTACAACCCTAGAATACGAGTAGAGTCCCTGTTAGTTTCACCCATTAGTAAAGCTTCTGCTCAGCAAAGAGCCGGACGTGCTGGTCGAACACGGCCTGGAAAGTGTTTTAGGTAAGCTACTTTTTAGCCTTTAACAAAAATTTACTTTGTAGAATAAAGAAGAGGTTTTTTGTATTTAGACTTTACACGGAGAAAGCGTTCAAAAACGAGATGCAAGACAATACCTACCCCGAAATCCTTCGATCCAATCTTGGTTCCGTTGTACTTAATTTGAAAAAAGTTGGCATTGATGACCTTGTCCATTTCGATTTCATGGATCCTCCAGCTCCCGAGACACTTATGCGAGCTCTTGAACTTTTGAACTATTTAGCTGCATTGGACGATGATGGAAACTTGACAGAACTTGGAGCCATGATGGCTGAATTCCCATTGGATCCTCAGTTATCGAAAATGCTTGTTGCCTCCACAGAATACGATTGTTCAAACGAAATCCTTTCGATTACCGCGATGCTTTCAGGTATTATATTATATGAACTGTGCTTCACTTTCAGTTGCCTAATTTAAGGTATTTTGGATGAGCAGTAGCTGTTAGAATAGTTTGTAAATTGACTTAATAAATTTTTGCATTTTGTTCTCCAACAGTTCCCCAGTGCTTTGTCAGACCTAATGATACGAAAAAGGCTGCGGATGATGCGAAATTGCGTTTCGCTCATATTGATGGCGATCACCTTACTCTTCTTAATGTTTTCCATGCTTTTAAACAAAGTGAGTCTTGAATTTTAATATTTTTATGGTCAGGAAGTATTCTTTCATGGGAAATTAACTAAAATAGTGATGTTTAATAATTTAGATCATGAAGACCCGCAATGGTGTTATGATAATTTTATAAATTATCGGAGTTTAAAATCGGCGGATAATGTCCGTCAACAGTTATCTCGTATAATGGATCGCTTTAACTTAAAAAGGAGTTCTACTGAATTTACATCAAGAGAGTACTATGTTAACATACGAAAAGCCTTAGTGGCCGGTTTCTTTATGCAAGTATGTGTTTGAACAATGAGCTGTTTGTATCAGTCTATATTAGTAGATTTCATATGTCTTTTCGTTCATTATTAAATGTTTTGTAATTTATTTTAGGTTGCACATCTTGAAAGAAATGGACAGTTCTTAACCATTAAAGATAACCAAACAGTACAACTCCATCCTTCAACTTGCCTTGACCACAAGCCAGAATGGGTAGTATATAATGAATTTGTTTTAACAACAAAAAATTATATCAGGACAGTAACAGACGTTAAGCCTGAATGGCTGTTGAAAATAGCCCCTCAGTACTTCGATTTAGCTAATTTTCCCCAATGTGAAGCTCGTCGTCAATTAGAGCTCATTGCAGCTAAATTAGAGTCTAAGCAGTATCAAACAAAATTTTGATTATGGTTTAAAATATTTTTATTATGATTTCTAAATTTCAATTGTAATTGTAATTAGCATCATTTATACTGTGTCTATCAAGTTATTTCTTATAAAATGTTTCAATTAGATTATTTTTACTCCACCAACCTATCATGTAAGATGAATGATAAATATTCTATGCAAATTCATAAGTTATAATGATACAAATAATTCTGTAATTTTGATTCTTACTACTTCTTACTGAAGTTTACTTTTACATCAATAGTACCTACACTGATAATGTGTTATAAAATTAGTTTAATTAGAAAATCATAACACTGCTTAGCCCAATTTCATGATTAAAGGAAATGCATGGGAACATATTTGTTAAGCATGCAGAAGGCCTAGGGCTTCTGTGTGACAAAAATTGAAGTAGTTATTACTAATAAAAAAAGCTCTTCATTGTCTTCTATTTTTTCCTTGCTGTTTTAGTTGTCTAATGTGTCTTTTCACCATAACTTCATGAATAAATGAGTCACTCATATATATTGACTTTTGAAATCAGGTTATTGGTTTTTCATCAGTTTTATTTCTGTAAATGCATAAGACATGCTCACCTCATCACCTCTAATTATATTATGTTTATTCTTGCCACCTGATTCATGAATCTTAAACTTACCAGAGTAAGTGAATAGACTGACTGCCTAGTTTAATGTTGTGGCTATTGTGAATGTAAAGAAAACTGTTCTTCACTTCCCGATTGCATTGTTTTGTGATGTGGGTGGATCTTGTTGCAAGTTTCTTATTTCTACTTTATTAACATTTTAACTCAATCAGCAGAGATCTGTCATTTGAGAGTCTTCTGGTTCTGTGTCTGTGGCTTCGTGTGGTCACTTCTTATTCTTCTTTTTTTATTTCATACACAGCGTTGGTGCATCGGTGGTTCTAGAATTGCGGGATTATTCTATTCGGGATCGGGTAATAGGGAACATTTAAGTACAAAAAATAATAAAATACAGCTGTGGTTCTTCAGTTTATAACGAACGAGATATTAAGTATCCCTTTACTTTGCAACTTCCGTCTCCACGCCTTTTAGGTAAAAATCATCATTATCCTTTTCTGTAATTCAAGTCGACAATAAGGGAAGAAACCCAACACTCGAGTCGTAAACCAATTTTTAGCTACCCAAAATGTTGAAAGTTGAAGATATTGAATTAATGGGTGCTTACAGTGCTGTGCTGAGTGAGTAAAAGTTCAAATAAGTAAAGAATCTAGTTATGTGCATTGTAGTCAATTTAAAGTAAAATCATCGCTGTGAATAAAATAAATATTCCATTAATGTCTCTCAGCCTAGTAACATTTTAGAAAAAAATGGATTTTTGATTTTGCAATATTAACACTTTTTTGCATGCCATTCTGTATTCGTGTTTTATTATTAGGGCTCGTCCATAAATTACGTCAACATAATTTACCAAATTTACGACCCACCCACCCTTAAATCAACATTCGTCA
>JAQGBU010001038.1:0-15932 GCA_034698605.1 Isotoma decorata
GATGAATTGTGTGGGGATGAACTGTGGGGGATGAATTGTGTGGGGATGAAATGTGGGGGATGAACTGTCCTAGAACCATATAAATGTACACGGTTCCACACAAAGTAAGATTTTCTTATTTTCTTACTTGTAATATGAAGGCGAAGACTTTTACAACACTTCAAGTCCTTTTTAAGTCCTCCAAATGAAAAGGTTCTCCTTATACCTTAATCCTACACTACTCTTTATTGTTGCATTCTATCACTAAATGCAATTTACTACACTACACTACTATGAGATATTTAATGAGAACAAGAAAACCCACACGTTTTTTCTGTCTGTTTCTTATTTCTGTTAGCTCTCTAGCTATTTACTTGCAATTCATTTGATTTGATTATTATTATGAGATAATATTATGATGATTGTATTAGTACGAGTAGAGACAGAAGACAGTCAGTATGTAAATTACTGGAGGAAGAAGGTCCATTATGCATGAGTAGTTCTATTAGCCAAAACTATTTCTTATTTCTTTCCTTCTCAAACCCAGTTTTCTGACTGACTAACACACGAATACCCAAGAAAGATGTGAAATCCTCAGTATTGAAGACCCTAAGTAAAAAGGTCTTATCCTTATAATTCTCCCCCTAGAATACTTCATTCCATTGCTTTCAAAGTTAGTTGTATATTATTAAGTATGTAATATAATATAAAGTGCTATGTATTATAATATACATTCAACTTTAATTGCCATTACTAGAATATAGCCTTCCCAAGCTATGGCTTGGAATAAAAGTGAGATAGTTAGAGTGAGTTAAAGTTAAGCAGGTTTCTTTGACATGGCAATGCTTTGCAGTATGGGTTAACATGACGAAGGGGATATTACAGTGATCTGATGATGTTGATGATGAGGATGATGATGCTGGGGTTGGATATAGTGGTGAATCAGAATGTTTAATGGATACACGAGAGTCAACTCAGAAAAATAGATAGTTCCATTTATAATAATAACACTCATCTAACTTCATATAACATCGTTTTTTTGTTATAAATTTATTATGAATTCAATTGAATCAGTAGTATCGTCAAATAAAAGTCAAGCAGAGTTGTTCAAATGAATAAAGAATAAAATGCATGTTACGTTATTTAAGCCTTTTGTATAACACAGGTGGATTTGTTCCATCCGCATCCTTTCATGGTACAACTACCCCGGATAGATGTACGAAGAGACATTGCATTATCATGAAATGAATTATTGTAGCACAGTCATCTGCATATAAATAATGTCTTGACACTCATTTCATTCTTAACCTTTCCAACATGTGGATAATTTAGGTATGACACATCCATGTGGATTACTTACTTCTCAGAGTTGTAGATAGTGAATTGTAGGAAACGGATTTTTTAGCATTTTTGGTAGTATCTTCGTTTTGAGCTGTTTAGATTAAAATTAATCTACGAATTTTTAATCACTCCAGTCTTATCACTCATCTCAATGGTTTTTTTGCAGGAATACAGGGTAGTGAAGTACAAGGAAGATATATGTATCTTTAATATTTGTAGAAAACGTTGTTGCTGGTTTTCATACATCCTAAATGTTATTATCTAACTAATTTATTATGTGCCCTGTAGCAGTTGATGATGCTAAGAATAATATTTTATCGATCTAACTGAACAAAGAGATTGTAGATAAAAAAAGAGCAAATATTATTTGGTAGGGATGATTTTCCACAATTGTCCTAAGTGAATGAGACGAAAAGTCTCGACTAACCTTAGTTTAATTTTGACTTAATAAATTATCTCTAATTTAATTCCATTCAGTCTCAAATAAATGACAAGTGCAGCAGACGGAAGATTGAAAAATAAAATAAAATGATAGACTGTTTTCCTTATTTTTTCTGTTTCTAAACTTCCTTCCATGTTCAAATTACAGTTATAATATTTAATTAAGTAGATAAGTATGGCGTGGGACGAAGACGATTCGTCCTTAGCTTATCTGACCCAGGCTTGTTTACAGCGTTTTCAGCCACCTTTTTCTTTTGCTTAAACTCGTGTAAAATGAATGAATGAATTCAAAAGCATACACATAAAATGTCATGGACTATAGTTTGCTTGGTTTTGTCCTCTTCAAATTTTATAAGATTTTTTTGTGTAATTATTATTAAAAATCATTTAACTTTACTTATCGTTATACACATATTAGGGGATACTTAAGTCAGAACTTTAATTCTTTTCGTTACATAGTTTGGGCATGTTAAGATTTTGAACTGTTTCAGAATATTTTATTATATTTTTCTACTTTCCAACTAATCTTCCTTCACATTTTTAAATTTCCTATTCCTATGTGCATTTCATGGAAATAAAGATAAAAATAAAACAAAGTAAAAGTTAACACTTTTTTGTGAAAAAATAAGTTTATTTTATTTTCTTGGCATCTTTTTAATACGTCGAAATTGAATTTCTTTACAATGTTTTACCCCAAAAGCGGAAAAAAAGTTAGCAACAAAAATTTGGTGTCAAGCTTCGTATATTTTGTGTGTCATGTATCATGTTCAATTTCATTCAAAATCTATTAAAACTAGGATATTTTAACAGAAAATACATTACCTTAGTTCAATATATGTATCAATGTGAAGCATGTTTATGTTCTGACTACAAATTTTTGATCTCGGAAGGAGAATGAAAGAATGTAGTCTTAATCTTTGAGTCTTATTCAATCCAACGTACGTGTTTAGAAATGCAATAAGGAGCTTAAATGTTATAAATACTACAGTTAAATAATCTCCCCATACATACGATAGATTGTAAATAGCTTGAAGCTTGCGCACGCCATTACTAAATGCTGCTGATATTAACATTAAAAATTTTGCTAAAAATAAAGCAGACATTAAAAATTTCAATTCAAGCATGATTTTTTATCATGAAAGATTAGAATCCCAATGCAACTGCACTGTTAAAATAATTTAATAATGACTAAAAATAAGGATGATTTAGGAGATATATGAAAATTATAAAATGACGAAAACAGAAATCAATATCTTTATAATGCTTTTAAAAAAGTAATTTAAAAGGCATGTTTCGAATAAGAAAGACCTTGGGTTTTAAAGATTAGGCATTTGGGGAACAATATTCGTTTTAATTGTTGTCTCTAATTAGTTTTAAGGAAAGCTAGCTTATTTGTTTAACTCTAGTGTACAAATATATACAGCAAGTATAAAGATAACCGAAGCTTTTTAATTGAGTCTACAGAAGCCTGGTCGTTAAAATTAATCTTGCTGGAACAACATATAAAACCAGTGTGGCATTTCAGATAAACTGAAACAACGTGCATACTTTTCCTATCAACAGTTATCATTGTTTGGCCTGCTTCATTTTATAGACTGCCTGGACCACGAAACTAATTTGGGTGCGTGCATGGTCAATGCAATACAGAAGCGGATTATACTTAAGATAAGTCTTTCAAGCTAACTGGTGGCTGAATTTTGGTTTAAAGTAAATATATAGTAAATATATATTAAATTAAAAAAAACCAGTAGCTAGAAATACTTAAGAAATTCTCGTATCCGTCTTACTGATGTCAAACGAACTCATTTATAAACTGATCAACAATATTAAATACCAACAACGATTTTGCTTGATGAGCTTTAAATCAGGCTTCTCATGTTCGCAAGAACGTAAAATAATTTATTATCTCTTGTGACTTCTTGTGTCGTAATACTTTATGTTTAAAGACAAAGTCCAAATTGTATCAAATTTCTTCTTGTGTATGATTATCTAGTGTACAAGAATTTCTAAATGGATTAAGTATTGATGTTTGAGCGATATTTGAATTGGATACTGTTTATATAATGCTTTTAAGCAAATGTTTTTTGATGTGAGAAGAGCAAGCCGGCAGAAAGATTTATTTTAATTGACAAACAGTAATGTCTTCCTTTATCAGTAATACAAGAAGAACCGTCAGGGTCATTGTTTCGGCTTATTGATGTGTAGTATGTGTATTCTTGACAGATAACCATCTTTATCATAACATTTCATGTAGTCAGTCCATCAACTGTGCCCTGCTGTAGTAACATTTAAAATATATTTTTACAATTTATAAAGTAAATTAATGAAATTCAGGATCTAAAAATGCTTTATTGTTTTTCATGAATTGAGCAGATACAGACAATTCGGCATTTTTGATGATTGCTAGCAGCAAAGTGTTAACTTGTAGTGATTAGAATTAAATGTAGGGTAAGCTTTATTAGTAGTAGCATTTAGCATAAATAAAAGATGTCAATTTACTATTCTAGGGTTTATAATATAATGTAATGCAGAGATGAGATGGAATTAGAATTACGTTATTCATCCTGATTCTTGAGACATGACACTAATGCAATGGGACATACTTAAATAAAGTTACAGGCATCTAGGCGTTTGGCTGGCTGAATAGATCGAGGGTTTTTCAGCTTCTTTAGATAAACTTTAACTTCGAGATGTTTGTCAAATACAGACAGAAAAAAACCTTTTTTATCCCTTTTGTGATGTAATTCTTATTTATTGCTGTTGTCAATTCCATCCCTATATTATAGCTTTACTTGAGTTAACATTAAAAAAAGTTGGGCACTTCAGTAATATTTATTCAGAAATGTATGGGACTTAAAGTACGACGAGTACGACCAAAGTATTTACATTACAAATCGTATAGGTAACACGCTTTGATGTTTTTGTTATATGAGGGGGATTCGCTGATAAAATAAGTGTGGGGACTTGAGACTAATGATAAGGTCGGGTTTTTTGGGCTTGTTGTGCCATGCTTACAGCACTTTACTAGTGGTTTCTGTCTTGGCTCGTGTTTGTTTGAGGCAAATGTTAGTGGTTTTTTGTCGCTGATACAGAGTTTTTAATTTTATTTGGTTTTTTTTTGTGATAGCTGCTGGGTAGTTTTGTTCGCTGAATTGTTTTGAAATCGTGTTGTAATTGTAACTTGTAACACATGACATTCTGTAAAACTTCGACTGTCGTTATTAATTTTTATAATGCCATTTACCAAGTACCTTTATTCAGGGCCTAAATGACTTCCAGTACATTTCGGTCCTCGTGATAATGCTGATTTAATATTGACTTTAGCTTCAGCGATTACCTAGTATTCACCAGTTCCAGTCAAGCCCATATGAAGCCATTTATTAAAACCTGCACGTGAATGCTCAAACTTATGTCACAACTGCTCCCTCATATTGTTAGAGAAACTGTGAAGAGGTGAGGTAGACCAAGGTCACAGACCAGAAATAGCAGTCTACCAGTCCAGTCGACTTTAAGGGATTTTGATGCTTGAGTCGGACTCTCTACTGGAAGTCGTAGTCTTGAGTAGGTCAACAAAGGAATGATAGTAAAGTGGACAGGATGATTGCACAAACCCTAAAGCTGGAATACTTTGAGCAAATGAACTGAATTTGGAGAGATCTAATGATAAAGGACAGCCTCTACTGATAATAATGCTGGTCTTCCATATTCTATTATGTAAATTATGCGGCTATTCAACTAAGAGCCCTTAAAATTCTAACTTAAATTTATTAAAAGAGTTTTTAATATCCAAAACTGCAGCTTTTTGATTATGGATACATACCATGCTACCTACACCAAAAGATGTATTTTATTGGTATACATTTTTAAACAAGAATGAGTACATTTATGAGAATGACTGGTCTCATAAAATAAACGAGACATAGGTATTATATCCTAAAACATAATTTAAGATGACTTTGCCTATTTATAACTTAAATTATATTCGAGGGTCATGCATGCATAAGCGTTTAGGATAAAATCAAATGGAAAGACTTCAAAGAAGACTTTTGCATAGTTTAACTTTTTGTCACGGTTCCCCAGGACATGCCCCGATGTTCGGTCCCTGCATGGTTTTATTGTAACTTTCAAATTTTGAATAATACACAATCCTAGGTACAATATTAAGACAATTACAATCTATTATCGCTTTATAGCCGTGTCAGTAAAATACATCAGGCGTTTAAAAATTAAGTTTTAGCCGGAGCCTAGGGCTCATGAGCCCGGTATGTCTGTCTGACGATAACTCACGAATGCCTCAACCGATTTGGATGAAATTTTGACCACACCTGTATTTAGCCTAATCAGGAACAGAGTTCGAAGATGGGCAGAGCGGGTCAAGTGGTTGGCCCGTGGGGGGCCAAAACCCCACCGGTCATGTAATTTACGCTCTTTTTTGAAAAGGGTCATTGAATAGAAAGCTGTAATTTGGCATAAAGGTTACAAATAGTGATTATACATCAAATTTGTAGCCAAACTCAATTTTTTGTGATATGAATGACCCCACAGGGTGACCCCCACTGGTTTTTGAAATTCAATATAGGAAGCTGAAATTTGGCATGGGGGCTACAAATAGCAAATTTACATGAAATCTTACGCCAAATTTCGTTTTTTGCGATTTGAATGACTCCACACGGGGACCCTCACTACTTTTCGAAAGTCAATGTAGAAAGCTGAAATCTGGTACGGCGGGTACGAATAGCAACGTTACATGAAATTTGAAGCTAAATTTTATTTGGTTTTAATTGCAATGACCCTAGTGGGTCACCCCTACCGGTTTTTGAAAGTCGTGACAGAAAGCTGCAATTTTGCAAGGGTTTTACAAGTACACATACTAGATAAAATTTGAGTCCAAATTTCGGAATATTACCTGGCTCAGGCTAAATCAAGTTGCACAGGAAAGTTAGTTTAAAATGGGTATATGTACAGTAAAGTGTTCCTGTCGTTTTAGAAATTGATGACCATGCTGGTTCAATTAAATTCCAAATTAATTGTTTCAATTTCCTTCAAAATAGAGCCGATTTAAATTAAACCAATTTAGTTTCCCATTTGCTGCCACTTGAATTTCTTCTATCGCTTGTATTTTTAACTGTTTTTTGAAAAATCTTGTATGTGACAGCATTTGATTTGAAAAAACTCATAGCACGCCCAAAATGTTATTTCAGGTTGGATGAATTGATTTTTGAATCGGATCTCAAGCTGAATTCTATGTCTTATCTTTGCTTGAGGTAAAAAATATAGATTTAAAAAAAATCCATGTTTTGAATGCAATATATTTTGGCTGATTGATGAAGCTAGTAAAAACTGATATGTTCAATTACAAGCTTGCATTGAAAGAATACACCTCGTAAAAAATAAAAGTAAGCTCTTACAGCTTCAAGGAATTCGATAAAAAGGAAAATTTGTTTTTAATCTACTTCATAGCTACAGTTTATATAAGTATTAAGTATGAGGTAGATTTAAACTTCTTTAATGACCTTCAGCTTAAATTAATTGGAATCCTGGAAATCCTTTCCTATTCCTTCTTCACAATCACTCGCATCAACAGTTTCATTAATAAATTAAGATGCATTCATTTGTTCAAGTAAACCGTGAGAAATTGAGATTTTGAGAGTACCTAATGCCCCTGAATGCACTCATACGATGATTATTGTGATTGTGACGATGAAAATGTATAACAAGAATATATAGTACAATGAAATGAGCATGAACGTATGGAAAGTTTTGTTTTTTTAGTTAAAACTGTGATTATGTTACAAAGAATTACCTCAAGGTTTTGATGCTTTAAATTAATCATCATGTATACTAGGATGTTGATTGAATTGAAATGAACAATTTTTTAATTTTTTTTAACAATTTGCAAAAATTTTACCGATGGATTCTCCTGAGAAGATGTTATTGTTGTGAGCTGTATTGCTGAAAGTTTAATAATTCTTGGGTCAGTATCTATTATACCGATTTAATGGTTCGGTTGAATACTTTAATATTTTCAAAGGCTGTGTGGGATTTCTCAACACTTTGTTCAAAAACTGTCCTTAAGTAGAAAATTTCGCAGCAAAAAATCCCTGTTATCTTTATACTCCTGGAATTTAAATATGTCTGAATTTATATGAAGCTTCAATAACACCTTGATATTTTCATAATAAAAAATTAGTGTATTTCACTGTACAATCAACAGGAACAACAATCACATGCTTATTAAGCACACATTTCAATGCTACAAACTATGAGAAACAAATTCGATTTGGAACGTGCTATTTTAATGGCTGCCTGAAAAATAATTTCCACCACGAGGATTACTTTGTCAACCAAAAACTAAATCTTACTGAATGACCATGAATAATACATTCTTGTCAACATTTCTCAAAAATATCTGATTCCTTGTCAAATAATCCCTTCACCTCAGACTTATATCATAGCCATAGCTTCCACCGTTTACAATATATTTAGTTCTAATTACTAACTAGTTCTTTTGTTTTGTGACGAATGTTGCTCTTCCAATTTGTCACACTAACACACGCACCATGACATAATACACAGTTTTCTTCTCATGTATGCGTGACAATAATGACTTAATGACAGTCAATTAGGGCTTGTCATCTTCTACTCATCTGTAAGTAATTACTAGTTCAATAAGCAACCAACAACAGCAGTTTTTGTTCCTGTTGCCAAAAACTCCAACCCTAATAAAATTTCGTAACAGCTCTCAAACACAAAAACCGAATAGAATTACATACCTATATATATATATACTACAGCTATTCAACCAACATTTACATAATTCTCTCTAAATTTAATCAATTCGATTTCCATTCGTTTTGAAAGATTCTTTCCATTCACACAATAATACGAACTTCCTGTATCATATCCTCATCCACAACCAGCGATTTCATTTTTCAAGTAAATACTCAAAGATCAAAATCACTAAAATACTCATACAATACATTCCAAAAAGGATCAGTAGCAGTAGTTCGGCACAACCATATAAATATATATTACAACAGGTAAGCAAAATCGTGATAAACTCAAATAAAATTATAGCCTAAAAACCCTAGTGTATTTTAATCCAAGCTAAATAAGAGTTAAATATAAAATAGCATACATTGAAAGGGTTGGCAAAGCTCGACATCTCGACTTTACAATGGCAACTCTTTCCATATGGGGATTTCATTTCATCTATTCACATTTTATTTTTGACATAATAAAATCCAACCACAAACCAGAACCTCTACAACCGACTCACTACTATTAACACGATAGAGAGGAAGATAATTCAGAGGAAAAAATAACATTGTAAATTGAAATAGCAATACAGTTTTATACATTTTATTTTTTAATAAGAGATAGTTTTTTAGGAGAAGAAGAGGCAGAGTGAGTTAATAGAGTTAGACAGTTTTGTAGAGCTAGACAGCGGAAAGAGTTAGTACGAGGTTGAGATGAGAGAATCCCCTTAACTAACTTACTTTTTAGTAATAATCTCACCTCACCTCACCTTGCTAACATTATCACTACTTGATTTCTTCTACTTAATACCTAAATATTAAAACTGATGAAAGTTTTTCTTAATCTCGACTACCTTGTTACTATTACATATTATTATGTTTAGATATTATTAAATTATATATTGTGTCCCTCTCTCATCATCAGTAACTCCTTGCAGTAGTAGTAGTAGTTCCGTCCAATTCTATTATAATATAGGGTTTAGTTTAGTGTGAGTGGATTAGAAATTTTAATAAAAAACACATTTAAAGTTCAAGTTGAACTACCTAAAATTTTTATGTCTTCTTTTAATTCGTAGTTTTATCTTTTAAATCACACTTTCAGTAGGGCTAGAAAGTACCTTTTTTGGTTTAAGGGATAAGAATAAATATTTATTTTAGTATTTTTTGAGATTACTCTCGTCTCATGTGAACGAGTTTTTTTGACATTTTTAGAGACTCAATTCCTTGACAGTATTTATTTGGGAATAAGTTAAAAGAAAGTTTAGGTTGGTGCTAGGTTTAGCTAATGTTGTTCCAGCTTGTTAGGATCAGTATTCTCTTGAAGAGACTCAAATACAAAATATGGATCGGAATTTAACTTCCGTTTTGATTGTGAAAGAAGAGTCGGCTTTTTAGGAAATATTTGTAACGTGTAAGTTGAACTTGTGTATGTTGATAATATACGATCAATAAAATAATAACAGGATAATCAATACTATTGATTTGATTACGATAAGAATACATAATTTGGTAAGAAGTACTTACAAAGTCGATATGGTGTGGGATTTCAATTGTATTAGTAGTAATTGAAGTTGGATAATAGAATCAAAGATTATGTTATCATTGTGAGAGGTAGAAATAATTGGAAACTTTATTTGGTTGATGTATGGGCCTAGTCAGGGGGTCTTTTCACGAAATTGAATTATTAATTAGAACGAAAAAACCGAAAAACTTTTAATAACATCCCTTTTAATTATCGTATGGTACATTTTAATTAAACCCCTTCCGGATATACTTCCTGTTCCCACTACTACCTCGTAGCTAATTTTGGAATTAAAAGTTATTTTCTTGAAATAAGAAATACCCTGCCTACACTACGCCTACATTTGTCGCTCATATCAGAATAGAATTTCTTCCTTTTTAGAGGCCTTAAAATTCTTAAACTAAACATTGAATAGCATTGTAGACAATAACCAGCTTGGAAATCTTTGAAGAATAACATATCCATTAGGAATAATAATATCGCAAAGGTTTTGAACAAATCTCTTAGTGTACTTTCAACATTTAAGTATCCTTGGGATTGTTGAGATATTATATTTTTGTATTTTATCATTTTAATACAAGGACTAATCCACTAATCTGATCTCTAATGTTTACTTTTTTGTAGATGGTGCAATAAGGAAGACAGGATTGGAGAAGGACGGGCCTTAATTTGATACAGAAAGCAATAAAATTTCCAATGCAACTAAATCCAAAGATTTGTATAGAACGGTTATAGTAAGAACATTAGTTAGGGTAAAAATTCAAGATTTATTGTGATCGTAAAAGGGAAAAGAAGAATAACTGTGGTATGTGATGAATGTTCCTGAAATTCCTGATACGAAGTATATGGACGTTGCATTTGCCTTGGCTAACGAAGCATTAACAGAAGGGGAGGTCCCTATAGGTTGTGTGTTTGTTTATGAAAACGAAGTAATTGGTGGTGGAAGGAATTATGTAAATGATTGTAAAAATGCAACTCGACATGCAGAGCTAGTTGCTGTTGACCAAGTGATAAAATGGTCACAAGCAAAGGGGGTATCTTCTTCTGAAGTATTTTCAAAGTCTCATCTTTATGTTACGGTTGAGCCATGTATAATGTGCGCATCTGCCCTGGAACAACTCAAGGTGCCAGTGATTGTCTATGGATGCGAAAATGAACGATTTGGTGGATGCGGCTCTGTTCTGGACGCTTTTAAACTAGACAGAGCCTTCGTCCCAACCCTTATCTCCGGAGTTAAAGCTAACGAAGCCATTGACTTGCTCAAGAAGTTCTACGACGGAGAAAACCCCAATGCTCCGAATCCGAAACAGAAGCGATAGAAGTACAACGTCCAATATTTCGATATCTCTCTCCAACATGAATTATGTTGCATCATCGTCAGCAGCAAGTTCAACGCAGTGAAACACAAACTCGTTTAATTGTAAGAAAGCAGGACGCCCAGGTGGCTCAAACTGAACCCTTGGATACTTTTACTGTAGTCAGAGAAACGTCCAAATCCGCTAATACCACTACTAATCCAAGTGCTGCTTCGGGTGCTATTTCTAACACTAGTATTTCTAGACCTTTTTCAGCCGAGTCTATTTCAAATAAATCAGATTCAAATTCTAACTCCTCCCACCACCTGGCCAAAAGCAAAGCCATAGCCAGAACCTCGTCAGCAGAGTTTCAGTCCCTTAAATTAGGTAAATACAGTTTTTGGTGTACAAATACTTAAGAGAAAGTTCACCTTTTGTAGGCTCTGTGTTTTTACTAACATTTTTTTCTTTTGGGTTTATTTCAGAGTCCATGTCAACGGTGGAAGATTATGGTACCGCTTCGAAGACACTTTCTTCTGTGCTAGAGAAGGATATCAATTTATCTAAACAATATTTAGATGTAAGAGCATCCCAATGTGGTTTTTTAATAATAACTTCATTGAACTTTGAGGAGTTCAAGTCAATCTTTTCGAATGAACAAAATATGAGACTAGCTTCAGTTCAGGAATTGAAAAAAATAAAAGCTTTGATCCCAATTTAGTGAAATAATCTTGATCATCACCTATTTTATATTCATGATGTTTTTTAACGCTGAGTGAAACATTACGCGTACCAGTATTTTAGATTTTGGACATGAAGGTACTTTACTAATGCCATTAATATTGAAATTTTCAGAGTGCGAGTGGTTCATTGATGGATGGCAATGACTCCGACTCGCTATCATCGTCTTCGGGGGAAGAACGGGACTTGACGCAGTCTATGTTCAAACAACAAGTGAAGTTTTTCTGTCAAATGAAGGACTTCCTTGTCTCCCAGCAAATGTCTTTACGACAGCAGCTAGAAACTTTAAATTCCAAGGTGACCAAAAAGAGGAGAGTTCATGCAAGACGTCAGCGTTTAGCAGCTTCCTCTAGTAGTATACATATTCCAGTACCAGAAAAAACAGATGTTGTGCCTGATAGGAATGATCATCCAGAAAATATTCAATTTTTCAGTTGCTCTTCCACTGATAGAAGTGGTAAATAAATCACAGAATATACATTTTTAATCCTTTATCCACATATGGCGACCGAATGAAAAAATGTGTAAAAACATTTATGCATTCATTTTGCAGATGATAACTTCCAAATGTGCCCTATATGTGGGTTGGAGCTTGAGAATCCTGAGAACCCAGAAGCCTTAGAAGAGCACGTTGCGGGACACTGGTGTTCTCCAGATGCGTTATGAAAAGCAATTCCTCTAATAATACTGACTGTCATTCTTCATTTTTATAGTAATTAGAATTACAGTACAGTACTTGACGTGTGCAGCTGTGATATTACGTCAGTTGTTATAGATTATTAGTTTTTACACTCATTTAATTTAAAAAATTAAAACAGAATCACAAGATCTATGCATTTCCGAATTCTCATAACCAAGTAGATATGTTTCATTTTTTAAGAAATGTGACTATATTTCATTTTCTAATCAATAATTATAGCACCAAAAAACCGTACCTATATGTAACAGATTTAGTTAACGGATATTATTTATATGAGTCCATGGACTGCGCTTTCTGTGGCACGTACTGAGTACTTTTATATTTACGGAAAAATAAAGTCCTCGCCTACCACTGATTATCCAATTTAGGTTTAAATTTGTTTTAATTTATTACTGATATTTCTTTAAAATGATTCAGATTTTGACAGGTATTTCATTTCAAAAAAGTTAAATTATTCCTAGTATATACACGTATTACGGCATACGTATATATACGTCTATTTACATATATGTTTTTATTTATACATTCGCCTGCGGCTACTTTGCATAATATTAAATTGATTTCATTAAAATTCGGTCACTCACAAGGTCACCCTTAAGCTCAGAAGGGTCATTTCATTACTCATTAAATAATACAAAGAATATTTATGTTTTATCACTCAATATTTAGTTAGTGTTGGAACATCATACGAAGAGATCGTTCATGGTCTTTCCTGAACATTTGGTGCATTTTTGACACGTCATCCAATGTTTTCTTTGCTCCATTTGCGTTATCTTCAACCCATTGGAGAGCATCGGTGTGCTCATTGAGAATCTTCAATATCTGAGCGACCTAAAGAAACCAAAAAAGGGACATAAGGATCAACAGTGTAAAACTCTTATCTTGAGGAATTATTTATGATTTACCGGATCTGCTTTATCAAGTGTCTTATTTGAATCGTTTATGTGTCGAATTATTTCTTTCAAATCTTCAGCCATTTGCTGAAGTTCTGTATCCACATTTTCTGATAACGCATACCTAAAACAGTAAAAAACTTTAACGTGAAATGAAATGTTCCTGCTAGTTAATCAACTACTTTTGAAAGCTAATAATAATTCTTACAAATGCTCTCTTTCAGGCTCTGCTGAAATATTAACTGGTAATGAGGCCTCCAAAGGCTCCAAGAATGCTTCAAATTCTTGTTGTTGAGTCTTTAGGTACTCAAGGGTATGCTCTAACTTAGTGTGGTCATTCTTAACGTGGGAAACAGCAGTATCCAGAGACGCAATCTAAAATTCCCGTAACTGATCAATCGCAATATTCTTTTCGCCAAATTAAGTTGAAATAAGAAATTCAACCATTCAACATTAAGACATAATAGTAAAACTCAAAACCAACTGGCGAGACTATAGTACTTAACGTACCTTTTCTCCATTTGACATCACTGTTTTATCCCAAGCATTTACTTTTGTAGCCTGCTCAATGAAAAGTTTCTCTTGTTCGCCTAGGTCTATTGTCCATTTGTTTATTAATTCTTGTAACTGTCTGAAATTTATCTGAGTTAAGGGTCCAGCGGTAGTTGTCGTAGTTCTGAAGTTCATCACCAAAAACAAACAATCACATAAATTACAATCGCAAAAATTAAAAAAACAATTCAATAGCTAAAAATACGAGCCACCAATTGGCCACTTACGTTGTAGTTGTAGAAGGGGCTCCAGGCGCACTAGTTACCGCTGCTGTAAGGAACATACAACTTAAATTATTTCCCGTTTATTCCAGATTAAATAGTGACAACGTTTAACTCAAAACCAGCCAAACCAAATCAGTTAATACATAATAGCACTTACTGGTGGGTTGTGTAGTGGTAGTAGTAGTAGAGGATATAGCTGGGGCTGTGGTAGTTGAACCCGGTGGTGGACCTTTACACGCATCAATAATTTTACTATCAACTTTACGTTCTCTTAAATCATAATAAAATTATCACTATCAGCACTCACCAAGAAGACTTGTAGGGGCACTTGTAGTGGTAGCACCTGCACCAAAATTTAGTACAGGGGGAACTGCTCCGATTGTTGGGGCAGCTGATGTCGTCGTTGGAGTACTTCCTAACGTACTAGGAACCTTAAACCCACTAATACCAGATGTGGCTGGTGGACCTCCCAAATTCAACGAAGGCATTTGAAAGCCCGTTGAAGCAGTCGATGCAGGAGTGCTTTTAAGATTAATTGGAGCCGGTTGAGAAGGTGCTTGAAATCCAACAGTACCAGAAGTAGCAGGGTTACCGAGAAGACCCCCTCCAAAATTTAATCCGAGTCCTGTCCCTGGTGTCGAAGCAGGTGGTTGAAAACTTGTCAATCCTGGTTGTTGCTGTTGTGCTGGAGCTCCGAAATTAGGCATGGTTGAACCACTTCCAAAACTTAATGTGGGTTGAGCACTAAAGGTAGGTGCCGGTACGGAAGAGGATACTGCCGATGGATTAGAAAAATTAAAAGCCGAAGGTTGGCCTGCTCCTGCTGTAGAAGTTATTGCAGCACCTGGTGCTGCAAAACTAAATGCTCCTCCACCAAAACTCATTGTGCCTATGGAACAAAAGGAAAAATAAGCGTTTGTCAAATTTTTACCATTTTTTTATCATCATCATTCAAATGATTCCATTTTCCATTTAATTTATTTAAACTTAACTACAATTAAAATCAAAAGCTTTGAAGCTTCATGAAATACCTTTTTTAATATCTGCGTTTGGCGTTATCAAACAGGACTGATTCCCCCAGTTTCTTTATTATATTTTATTACTAATTAAATTAATACATAGCACACAGATTCACTAATTGTCCGATTCCACACTAGAAATTTTTAACAAAGAATTACAAATTAACTTTGCTTTTAATTTATATTTTAGAGAGTAAGAACGAATTTTATTCCGAATTGATTGTGTTCTTTCATTTGAAGCCCACCATAAATAAATCATTCCCGGAATTCATACATTTTACTAAAGCCCATCAGACCCAAACGCATAGACGAAGATTGGACTAGCCAGTGTATAAATATTGATAGGTTGACACTTTGACCATGTGACGATAGGGCCTCCTAGAAATGTTATTTTTCTTGTAGTATTATTGGTTGGAGTAAGTCAGAGGACGCAGGATGTTACAATGGGATGTTACAATAGGGATGTT
>JAQGBU010001039.1:0-15930 GCA_034698605.1 Isotoma decorata
GACAGACAGACAGACAGACAGACAGACGGACAGACGGACAGACATACCGGGTTCATAAGCCCTAGGCTCGGGCTAAAAAGTTATACTAGAAGAGGTATTGCGATAATATTATTTGAGTTGGTAGAGAACATTACTTCCGCAATGAATTACATTAGAATTAATATAATGCAATTTAGCGAGCATTAAGCATAATATTGTAATTAGATTGGAATAAAACTGGGATTAAAATAGCCAATATTAAATGTAACTTTAGAATAAAAACTGATTCAATCTCGTTTGTATGGTTTAACTTTTAACTAGAGTTTCTATATTAAACTTTGAGTGCTTTTCTATCATCGTTTGAAACGGTAACCCTTAAATTTAATTACAAGAATAAAATTATTTTAGGAGTTGCAATTTTATGCGCAAAGGATTCGATAAAATCAGAAGGAAAAAAATGCAATGTATTATTAGCCTATTAATCTTATCATCTATGTGTAATCTAGTAATGATAATATTATTACGATTTTATTAGGTAGAGTCACTCTCACTCACTCAAGCATTTTAGATAAAGACAAAAAACATGAAAGAGACTTCCTGAAAGCAGATTTAAGACTTGGTCATAACTTAATAATTCAAGGATGCATTTTCCTCACAAAGTGCATTATTATTACCCAAGGAATAAAGCAAATCTTCCAGTCTTCCATACCTGTGATTTCATCATCATCATCATCATTACAGACAGTAAAATTTTTATTACAAAAATTGCTCAACCATTATTGATCATTATAATGAAGAAGTTGTTAATAAAGAAATGACACTTATTACATATACGACCACATATTCCAGCCATAAAGTCTTAATAAATCTCCTTGTAACCTATAAAAAACCCTTTACAATGTCAATACAGAATACACAAAGGTATAATATCATCGACATTCAGATCGATTCTATTTTATTACAATTACGTTAAAGGAACTAACAATCAAATCAAAACGGAAGAATGTAATTAGTGTTGTAATATTACCATAATAATACTAATGTATACAATTTTCTCATGGAATATCTACGGCGTAAGGTAGGTAGTGGTAGGGACTTGTAGTACGTTTTCTTAACAATACTTAACATTATAATAATACTATTTGACTTAAATTTGTAACCAAAGAGGAAATAAGGAACAAATACTTATATGTTTCGTTTGCTTGGCAGAAGTAATTACTCCCTTTTCTGTTTTGCTCCACATCATTTATTTATTATTATTATTACTTTATTCATATCCCAATCTCAGCACAACATTAATATTCCGATTACATTATATTTTATTAACACTACTACACCACAAGATACGATAATAATATGATGTATGTTATGTCTAGTAAGTACTACACACGCTTGTTTTATAACCAGTACCAAGTAACGCAACAACATTAAGAAGATTATAGAAATGTGGATGAATAAGATATAGAAATAATATTATTGTTAGCACTTTGCATTCTCAAAAACCCTCGTCATATATCTCAGGGTCAACCTCACGTCCATAAAAGGTCAGCAAAAGTACCGGTAGTAGTGGTGGTGGTGGAATTGGTAGTAGTGCATAGGGGTAGCAGTTT
Organism: Isotoma decorata; assembly: GCA_034698605.1. NCBI lineage: Eukaryota > Metazoa > Arthropoda > Collembola > Entomobryomorpha > Isotomidae > Isotoma > Isotoma decorata. Next base: position 1,590 of record JAQGBU010001039.1, read on the forward strand.
CTTTTATACTAAATGGGAAAAAGCCTCTGCAAGACATAATGGCAAAATGATTTTTTATTACACCTAAGAAAGGTGTGTTATTATTTGTTACATGCTCAGCTCAATCAGTGTTGGCCCAACAGTTGCAAAAAACACTTTTGACTCATTTCGTTTCATAGTATAGAGATTCAATGTCAAGTTAATTCTGATTCAGAATGATGGAATATTATTATAGATGGAAATTATTTTTTTTAAATGTAGTTATATCATATCATTCTACTCGGTTTATCATCTCTGTCCTTTGTACTACTATTACTGAGTAGTCAATCTAAATTTTAGTAATGTAGAGATAATAATTATTAAGCTGTGCTCTGCATTTCATTTTTTTCTTGGAAATGTAGAAGGCGATTCCAATGGCATGGGGCATGACTGTCAATGTTGTTTGATGAAATGATGATGTAAGGAGTAACAGGAGTTGTTTTTTATGATTATTTTTATAAAGACGTTCATATAAATTATGGGATTAGTATTTTCTGAAACTTTTAGGGTATTCGAATTATGCACTATAAAGTTTACTTTAGAAAGGGTCAAAGTGCACTTTCGGATACTTCTTTACTCATGATTAACCTCTGATCTTAGGAGTTATTTCGTACCATAAGCTAAATCCATTTGGAACCCATACGTACCAGAATAACTTTAGTATCCCATTGAAGGCCCAATATAATTGCTCAAAGAAATTAGCCGAAATTAAACTTAGAACATTTCACATCCTTTATAATTTATTCATTCCATTTCCATCGTACAATATATTTAACAAAGAAGGTTAATTTGTATCCTCTACAAAATTCATTATACTAAATGTTTGTATTACATAGCATCTTAAATTCATTTTTGCCTTTTGACTACTAACCATTATTATTATTCATTCTCTCTCGTTATCTTTTTGACCTGATCCTAGCACCTGGTAACATAAAAGACATGACAAGACACATACTTGGCATTAACATGACACGAGTATAATATTATCAATCTGCCACTTTGTTTGTCTGTTTAAAAAATTTGCATTATTATTATTATAAACTCGTGTCAAGTTTTTACATTACAATGCTCATGGTTGAATGTTCTATTAAATTTTTGGAATAAAATTTGGCATTGTTACTTGTTACGCAATGATTTATATTATGTCTAGGATTTATGTTGTATGTATAAATCTTTGGACTTATACACTAATTGTAAGCTATTTAGACCTGTGTGGGAATTTTCCATGTATTGGGATTCCAAACAGAAATGCTTCGGGTGTACCAAGCTATCAAAGTCCCTTATCCCTTGGCTTTTTACCTTGGTCAGAGAAGTCCTTTAGCTTTTTTACTGTGCCTGTCTTATTGGAAAATTATCAATAGAACTCATCTTGAGTTCTAGTTCTAATGGACCTGGATCTATTCCGCTGATACAACTCGGAATATATTGCCTCTTGGTGCGATTCTCTGCATTACTGGTTTATCTGGTGCGATTGTTCTCCTTACTTATTCAGATGAGATGCTTTTTGGACTTAACGAGTTAATGGCCGTGGAAGTGGATCTTCATGATTATAAGTTTGAAGTTTATTTAGGCACTCTAGGCATTTAAAATAAATGTGGAATTTTTCAATAAAAATACTTCGAATACAATAGGGTTCTTTCTATATCTAATAATAATAATAAGACTTGTGTGTCTGAAATAGACCCAAGATTTCATTGAAGCTTTTTTGCTATTACTGATTAGGGGTCTATTACCAATGAATGAACAGAATCATTACATTCCATTCCTAATTGGCCACGAAAGGTTTTGATGTTGGTATGAAGTTCAGGAAGACGATTAATTAATTTGAATAACTTAGATAAAGCAAAATCCCTACTAATTGTATACTAAACATTAGTTCTTGCCTATATTTTAATAGTATAGTACTTTAAGTAATTTTTTATTGCATTTTACGAATAGACCTACATTACCACATTGATCGGTCAAAATATGACGCAACTGGAGTAATACTGGAAGCAATCGTCTTGGTTTTTGCCGTGTACCCCTTTGCAGTAGCTGCTGGACTAGTATATTTCAACCTGGACCCTTTATACACAATGGAAAACTTGTTCATGCCCCCAGAATTCAAAAACATTTTTCCTTTTCAGCGATTTACATTCTAAATTGTGAGGTTTATTCAGACAACAGTAGCTTCTATTGAAGTATGCCGAGGATTTTGTTTTGTGCTGCTGATTGTCATGATAAATGCTCAATCCTTTCCGCATTGTTTATCAGTTTTGGATGAACTGTCCGTGACAATTAAAAACGTTGACTTGTTTAACCTGCACACACATTACTATGTAAGGTTAAGTCTTGTTAGTAAAATATTAGAGAAAGGTCAAAGTGTTGGCACTGCAATACTTCTGGTTGTGGGATTAATACTTCAGGTTACATTTAATTATATTGCAATACAACTGCATGGAATTTCATCTCCAAGTCTCTACGCAGCTTCTCTTACTCTTGCGATCGTCATTCCGATAATTATTAACGAAACCTTGCCATACGCAGTTAATTTTAATGAATACTCCCTATCGCCTTTATTCAAATGGAAACTAATCGGGGTTGAAATGGCAATTAAGAATCGGCGGAATTCAAAGCTGACATCATCCGGGCATGACTATAAATATAAAGTACAAAAACTTAAACGCTTGAAGCCCTTGGAATTTTACGTTGGTGTAAATGGCTTCATTATGTTCTTGGTCGACAAAAATCGCCTGCACCTTGTAGGGGTCGCCCTACAAAAATCGACTAAAACCTCTTATTACACGGTCATGGTAGATAATACGATCATTTTATTGTTATCTATACCTGCTGTCTGCTGATGTTTTTGAAGACATTCTGAATCGAGCAGGCTTTTAATTACGGTTTGAGAAATTGATAAGCAGAATTTTATGTAATAGGTTATAGGTTCTAATTGTTCGTTTAGAATTTAGTTTGACCTCTGTTTATTTGCCAATTAGTTGCTAGTTTCATTTGTATAGGCTTTGATTTCATTACTGCACGTCGATTGATTGGATATACAACTCTAACAGAGTGAAATGTAAATTACTTCGTGTTGTTAAGGTATTAAAACATAATGTGTAAGAAATTAAACCTTCTGATAATAATAGCTAAGAACTCTCTTGTAACTCATCATAAAATAACAACCATTTTCCTAAAACCTGACTGATTGTTCCTATCTCCTACTACAGTGACCAATTAGTAGACAAATAAAAATCCCAAGTGCCATGTTATGTGAACAATGATCAATGATTTTTAACTGTACTCAATCATGTTGATTACCTTAAACATTATAGCCCCTACATCACCCATAATCTAAATGTTGTATATGAAAATAAAGTTGCAAGATTTGAATGTGACAGATACTAAATAAAAATATTAACCTAATCCATCCTATTGAATAATCGATTGTGAACGTCGATGAAACCTGACAAAAATCCATTAATTTTTAATCAAACCGGAGATTTATTCTGTGTTGAAACCCTAACCACCGGTGATAAACACAATATAAACACAATACATAGTCAACTGCAAAATAGGGAATTAAATTAAGTAAAAAAATACACCAAAAAACAATAAGCTAATTAATCAAGTTCAAGTTCACCATTTTCATCCAAATATGGTTTTTCCACATCGGATGAAGCGGGTACAATGTGACGTTCTCCCATCAACTCATTGAACTCTTCATCAAAAAGGTTCGCCAACTCCTCAGGCGTCACCTTTCTCCATCTCATTTTTTTGTTTTCCATCTCCTCTTCCTTTAGAAATGAAACATTTAAAAAAATAAAAATTAATCAACTTCCTTCTATAAAATAATAAAACACAATTAAATCTTCAAGGCTTTATAAATACCATCATTGAGTTGTCAGATTCACTTCCAGTGTTGTGAATATTACTGATTTGATTCCTTTCTCGAGCTCCGTTCGTCTCGACAACACTAACTTGCAACTTCATGGCTTCATCCTCATCGCCAGCGTCAAGACCTGAAGGGCCCGGCTTTTCTAACAGACGTTGTCTTTTCCCCTTGAGCTTCCTACTAGGTTTGGCCTTACTCTTCCTCTTGTTCTTTTGTGGGGCTTCGGCTTTGCCTTTCGCTCTACTACTCGTACTAGGACCTGGACCTTGGTCAACGGAATCTGACATTTTCAGCAGATAACAACCTATATGTATTTTGTAAAATGGATTATTACTTCATACTTATACTACAATGAATGTACAAACAAAAATCAAAAACGAAAACTATGCACATGCACACAAATCACACAATACTTCTGTTTTGTATTATTACGACGTAGACAATGTCTAAAGCTTTTTACTTACTTAATGGGTGCGGTTAACTAATGTCCACTCCACTTGACCTTTGACCAATACAGAATACGGTCCGTGTCTTTGTATTATAACAAGGGATGGTATCACAATGGTAATCAAATAGCATCCACAGTCCCTTTGTCCCACTACAATCAAAGAGTCACACCTCTCACTTGTCTTCTCGGATGACAGTGTGGATATGAGGCCATGAGGGAATAAAAAGGATTTTTGTATATTCCTGAGTTGATTCAAACTTGGAACAGATTACACAACAGAGTACTACAGTCAACAGATGGAGATTGATTTGCGGCTGCTTGGAGAGAGCTTATGAAACCCTCTGGTCCATGCAAATCCATCCCGACAACCCCGAGTGAGACCACACTACTACTACTACCCGACGCTTAATTAGACCTTGCTATTAATTACAATCAGGTAATTAAATAAATACGATTGTTTGTATTGTGTGTCTTTTAGTACAAAAAGCAATACTTTAAATATATGTGTTATTACTTTGTTTTACAGCTGCCCATTTCATTCTCATTTCAATACCACTTTTAATTATATTCAACCCTAGTATTAAATGAGACAAGGTGCAATTTTATCTAAATATTTTCAGCACATCATCATCATTGTCAGAGTCAATAATTACTTTTGCACAATGAATAATTTCTTTCGGTCTTTCCACACTGACAAAAATGGCATATAATCATATAATTATGTTATTAACCCTAAGCTTCAAGAGTGTTTAAGATTATAAATAAAATATGTTAAAAATATTCGTATAAAACCAATAAGGCAGTAGTAGGTTTATGACATGGAATAAGGTTAAATACGGATGTCTGTGGTATGCAATGTGTGCGAAATGAATTCTTTACATAATGAGCCACGTGTACCCTTCAACCTTTCTAATTCGTGACATAAAATTGCATGCAACTTAATACTTGTTTAACTTACCTTTGATTTATACTTTTAGATACCAAAATTACCATACTTCCGGTGGTATGCACAACCGGAATGGGAAACTAATTTTGTACCAAGTTATTTCTTTTCGAAGAAAGGTTATTTAGGGTAGATTTGAAATAAGCTATGAAGTGCGTGCGTAGATAAAGAGATTGAGTGAGTATAATCAAAGCTTAATAAATTTATTTGTTCAAGTTTGCTCGAATATGCTTCTTGTTTCTTTCATGTGAATAAGAAAGATTTTTATCCTTCATCGATTTTCATATCGATTCGACCCAACCGGAAAAACATTTCTACCTCATTTTAATCAGTGAAAAGGAATAGGGGGAAAAACCAATAAGAGAACTTGATCTTTCATTTTCTTACATTATTAAGGGAATCAAAGGAAATAAGAAGTCAGAGAGTCCACCTGTAATTACATCGTTCTTTAATAAAGGAGAAGAGATCAATTTCCATTCCATTCGAATGATCCTACTTTTCATGGAGTCTTGACGCACTTTCCAACTCCTTGATTCACTCTAATTGAATAATCTAGTTTCCATCTTCCTTTCGATATAGGTTCTCAAGATTTAATTACGGTGCCGAAAGATTTAATCAAACTTTCTCTATACGTATTAGGTGGACGTAGAGCTAGTTTAGAAATAGCTTTTCCTCGATTGAATTACACTTCCTTTTCTCATTGTTAGGGATTTCCTCGAGACTGCATCTTTTTCCATGAGTATCATCCTTATTTTTATGACTATTTTGAGACTAAAGGTTCAAAAATTTTGTGCAAAGAAAAGTTCAACAGCATTTCATGATTTACATTTGTAGTGTACCTACCGTGTTATCAAACACAAGTAAATGTAATAAAGACTTGTTATCATTTCCTGTCAGGTGGAAATAGTCTACCGACGTTGGCTATTGAGTTTTAGATAAATATGCCACTAGAATTTTCATTCAGCTTAAAAAGCCAAAATTACCTACATTTAAATGATGGACTTGAAGCTCCTAAGAATATAGGGAGTCAATTAAGCTTAAATCTTAAACTTAAACACGGAGTAAGTCATTCTTATTACTGAGGGGGGGGACAAGGGTTGTTACTTGGCAAACAGGGACTTTGAACTTTAGCTCAGCCCACTATTGCTGATCGATCTGAAAACCTAGTAAAGATAAGCTTCGCTTAATTTAGGATTCCTATGGAGTCCAAGTACAAGCTACAAACTGAGCTGTTCATACAATACATTTATGTACAAAAGGGTGTAACATCTTATTTCCTCGTATTTCCTTTTCCTAATAGGAATTTTCCGAAATTGGACTTGAACCTTGTTTTTCTCCTAGGAGAAATCTGCAGGTGAACAAAACGTGAGTGAAATAAGTATACAGCCCATAATATTATACGCAAAGCTTATATTATCTGCTTTACATATCAGTAATTGGATTTGTAAGTATGGAAGAAAGACAAAATTGTTAGCGTGAGCATAAGTAAAGCATTTGTACTAGAATATATGCTGAGGCTAATACTACCTGAACAAAGTACATCAAGAGATATAATTTTATTTAAGTTCTGTAAATAACTGACATAATTATGTCCACATTGCTTTTTTGCTAATAACGTAACGTAATACAAGGACGGAAATGAATGGCTTCTGTGTCTGTTGATTCGGATTAAGGTACTTTTGATGAAACAGGACAAACACTTGAATTTTCATGGAAGCTATTGTGTTAGGATTGAGTGGGACAATAGACCTGTTTATTTCTCGGTTTCACTATCACAAACATAAACAATATTATGAGTGGTTCTAGAGGTTCAGTTGTACTCTTGTACTTCAATTAATGGAACACAAGAAACTACTTTCACCAGATAACGCATGTGTCATGTATGGTAGTTTGACTGAAGTCACGTTTTTGAACGAACTAGACTAGGGAAATGAAAATTATGTTTTACTGGTACTTATGGATAATAGGTGTCAACATTATTCGGATTGCTGATGTCTTAAATACAGTAAGTTCAATTTTCCTCAACAGACAGGATTTCATACAAGTGACTTCCTTTTACACAAAGCTGAAAACATGAGGATGACACGAAGAAGACATTTCGATGAGTAACATTAGAATAACTAACAATACGTGTCGAAAGACAATACTAGAAATGAATGAATGTTGGTTGGAGAGACGAATGTTGTTAATTAATTGTACAGATGAAAATAAAATGCATACAATATTTGTTTACTAATTTTTAATAATTTTTATTCACAATAAATTTATCATATTTTAGTGGTTACAAATGTATAAAACAATACAATATCTTATACGTTTTTTTACTCTTGCTAAAACTAACAATTAACTTTCAACGATGTGATACACACGTTTTAAAACAACTCACGATTAACAAGTAGAATAATTATTCATGTCATATCAATTTCGTTCTAGTTGGTACTTATCTTTAGATATTATTTATATGTATAGAGCTGCCTAATCAGTCTTTAGAAATGAGTTTAATGATTGCGTACGTTATCAGGTATTACTACTATTTCCCACTGTCGTTAATAAAGCAGTAAGCAAACCCGACAACAGTCCGGACGGTTGCACTTTTTTTGACAACTCTTACGGAATAAATAGCTATGAAAGGCTCACATAATTCGACATAAGGCAACCTTAAAGGCAAAGTTTCAATTATTCCTTAATAGCACTTTACGGAATTTTCATCATGCTTGCACCATCACTAATATTTTCATTATAATATTATTTTTCACATCCCGTAATTGGTAAGCTTTAACATTTAAACTGTAGCTAAATCACTGAAGTGTTATCGGAATAAATACATCATAACCTTTTTCATAGCACAAAAATTTATTATTGAACCATAGTAGTCTCATTAGTTTGACTGACATACTCTGAGGCAGAGGACTGCGTTTTTTACAAATTTATCACAGGCAATATAATTTTATATTGTCCTGGATGAATGCTAGACAAACTAAGTCTTCTTTTTAAAATGCAATCATCCTGAGTCTGTCAACCAAAGCAATACCATTGGCATGAGCGGACGAAAATTTTTAAAACAATCATTGAATCAAATGACTACGATTTTGACTATACGATGATAAAAAAATGATACACCCAATTACTTTAACTGTTATTAGACATGTTTAGTCGTTTAGGAGTGGATGCGAAGCTTGGAAGATCTCGCAGTCGAATATTGCGTCTACCAGTAGAAACGGCAGCTGAATCACAGAATCTAATTGGGAAATAATTGGGATATTTTGAATTTAAAACAATACTGTATTCACCGTTATTAATGAAAACAATAAACCATGAAATAATACATAAAAGAAAATAAACTGAAACAATTCAGTCATACCTCATTTCTTTTTCACCCAATGTTTTCATAGTATTAAGCCACTGAAAGGCTAAAGGGTAATCGGTACAAGAGAACTCCACTTCAACTTCTTTAAATACAGAAAAAATTTGCCAGTCATGCTTAGAAGGCTTTTGCCTACAAATAGAAAAAAATTAAAAAATACACGATTAATCCGACATTCATGATTTTTCGATCTTTACCAATGTTATAAGAAACAAGCTTACCCATTTAAGAATATTGGATCCTCTTTACACTCTAGATACTCAAGACTTGTTTGAGGAGATGATTCCGCACTCATCCACTCTACATCTTCATCATCAGTCAAAGGGTATTCCGTAAGTACACCAGCGTCACTAGAGAATGTACTCTGGCTTAAGCCCAGTAAATCATGATTACCCGGAGACGAAGACACTGTAGAATTCATGGACTTCACTTCTCGACGTTCAGTATCCAGTCTAACAATATTCATTGTAACAGCACTAGTTGGCTGTTTTCTTATTCCGACGTTAACAGGTGAACGAGATAAACTATTCTCCCCGGATTCATTAACCACAAACCCTCCTGACTCATAACTTTTCAAGCTGCCTGATGAATCATTAGAATTTTCATGTTGAACAGTATTTCCTGCTCCTCTGAAATAAAGTGATGGGGCAACTCCATTACAATTGCAATATCGCCCTGGAACCTTGCAGTCATCATTGTAACAATCCGTAATTCGTCGTGGGGTTGGGTAACCCGAATCGTTTAATTTAATTTTATTGAAACCTACACAATATCATGAATAATAAGTTAACAATTTTTTGGTGCATAAATTACAACGTGTCTCCATGATAGTAAAATTCGAATCTTTTGCTTCGGAAGATTCGATTTTTTTTACCGTCGTGGAGACACGCTGATAAATTAGCAAATATAGCTTAAGCAGCGATTTTTTACATTGAAGCTAAGAATTAATGCGTAGCGACAGGTTGACAACCAAGCATTGAAGGAAAAGAAGATGTTAATAGATTAATGATACGATAAAAAGCAGCATCTTCTGAGTTTTTGATTCAGATAAGCTTTTACAGTTTAAATGATATGATAGATTGGAAGAATTAGTGATTTGCATTTTAAGACGCGTCTCTTTGCTTCAGCTGATAACTTTCTTATTAAAACCTAATAATTACAGCGTTTGCTTACCATTCACGATTTCATCCAAGCTACTATCACCACCAGGACGACTCACATTAAAAGAACCGTCAAATGAATTCATGCCAGAAAAGTTACCTAGAATTTTACCATTCTTACCCCTCTTCTCAGTATCTTCGATGCGTTCATTAGAATATGCTATGCTAGGCTTGGTTGCAGCTATCACCTATAATGAGACAAATTTTTCATAGGAATTATGGTACGAGTGACCAGTATCACCAAAGAAATTTGATCATTCGTGAATAAAAAATTGCGAATAATTAAAAAAAAAACAAACCCGTTCTGCTTTCTCTGCTTTTTCCAGGTAGGCTTCAAGTTTACTTAGTCCAGCCTCAGAGGAGATTTCACCAAAAAAGTTTAGAAAGCTCCAGCTCTCCATCCAAGGGATATTTAGTTGCAGTGCAAACTTTCTTGCAATCCTTTCAAGTCCTTTTTCAGGATCTTGTCGTCGAATCATAATATCACGTGGGCCAGGTGAAACGGGAGATTTAATTGATAAATAACGTTGCACCATCGGAGAATACTGAAACGGACTGGAAGGGGGTGTAACTTCAGTACGTCGCCGCGGTGGGGTTAGAGGAGGACTCTGACAGTTATTCGACAACTGTTCTTCTGGGAAAACAGGAACATCACTGCGGTCAAAAGGCAGTTGGGGTGGGACTGGGGCTGGACTTCCTGGCGCCTGATATCCTCTGCCACATGTCAGCTTCAATCCACTGAACAACTCAACAGCCTTTTCCTTAGTTGTCGGTCCCGCAACTGCGTTGACTTCCCAGCGCACAACATCTTCAAAGACACCACCTTTTCCTGTTGTATACTTTTCGGGAGGATACACCGATTTTTTACAAGGACCAAGAGCCTGAACCTAATATAAGTGAAATATATGTGTATCATGAATCTTCTTTGCATTAATTCGAAGCATTATAAAGGCATAAAGGAATCGGCTGATTACGTCTAGATTGGTAATGTATGTTAAAAACTGATGAGGGAGTCGATCCCCGAGATCCGCAACTAAAGCTACCTCTCCGACAATAGGCTGTATAGCTCCCAACGGGTCTCTCCAAATCGGAACGATGTAACGTTCTTCCAACAATTTTGTGATTTTGTTTTTCTTTTCTTGATATCCAATGGACTTCGTGTCAAACCTGTCCCCAATGATCTGTAATACAATCAATAAAAACATTTTAAGTATGAAAAGAATGCATGCCTAGTTGTAGTTGGATTGGACTGTGTATGGACACTTACGGCAGCTGGAGTAAACTTATTTACATTTATGGCATTCACATTGCACCAAGGATGACTGACAAGGACTTCAACAGCATCAACGCACAAAAATTTGCACGCATAATGTAGCGGGGTTTCATTGGCCATTTTATCCGGCGTGTTTAGATATCCATTAACTAAATGGCGAATTCTGTCTCTGCTCGCAGAAAATTACTTCAAATTAGTACATTAGCCCAATAAGTACAGCATGCTGTGTGTAAATGAATGAAAATCAAAAAATTAATTAATTTTTATACCTACCTAAGTATACTATCCGAATCTTTAGGATACACCAGCTTCATGAATTCGTAGCTGGAAACCAAATTTAAGATAAATACAATAATTTCTTTGTTATCATTTTTGGCTGCAACATGAAGTGCGTTGTATCGACACCCCTCTTGCACGGTAGTCGGAACATCACAGTCTGTAATTAAGACTCTAGGGTTGGCATTAACTCGTGCGATTACAGCATCGTTCTTTCTTTGTAAGATCTCAGAAGACATGGCATATAGTTCTTGAACTCGAGGGGAAGGGAATCTAGTGTCCTTCTCTTCTCCGACGACTCTTTTCTTAAGCCTTTCTTCATTTTTTTCTTTGAAGTTGGAAGTCATCATATTATCTAGAGCCGATAAGGACAGTCGACCTGCCAACATAGGAAAATTAAAATGAAATTTAACTTTGAGCAAAAGCATTTAAGACGATGACTTGGATGTGTTTTTAACTTTATATGCTGGAAACAATATTTTTACCCTTTCTTCCAGTGTTTTTGGCAGCGCCATCATCTACTTTGTCTATTTTAGCCTCTTCTACAGTGACCAGTTGTGCGCTCCCTTGATCTTGAGCTAAAAATAATGCTTCTTCTTCCGAATCAGCTGCCTTAAAGCGAGCCTGTGGATTTCTCTTTAATATTTCTTTAAGCTCTTTTAGTGTTCGTACAACACAAGATTTATCTGTGAACACAAACAAACAGATTCATTTTAATAGGAAACTGATTTCAACCCATAAAACGTTTTCTGCAAAAACAGTTTCACAGGAAAATGTTGACTATCATAATTTTATAATTATTGTTTAATACCGTTAGACTTGGCTTGATCTCCAGAAGGAATGTAAACTCCAAAGAACTTCATTTTAGCCAGTTTGATTTTAGTTCATGTGATGATTGGAATCTGGATTGTGAGGATATTAGAAATAGAAATTGATTTAATTAAATATTCAAAACTTCATAAAATCATCAAAATAAAAAAGGCATGTATGTGAATAAAGCAAAACTCCTTACCAACTCAAAATTTTCAGATAGAATTCTGGTAGCTCAATCAATCAAGTCAATCATCAATACACAATCCAGACTTTTCAGATTCATTAAAAACTATCACCTATTTATCCTTTTTTACACCTCACACCACACACCTGCACCTGTCTACAACGGTATGTTTGATGCTTGTATACGTGTCAAATGTTGAATGTGCAAACTGATTTTAATGTTATGGAGTTTTGCCAAGTGTAAATGTTGAATGTAAACTAAATCGCACAATTTGACAAGGCACAGACAGGCACAATGAATGCACAATTGACAATAAACAAAATACTAATAATTTTAAAAGGATAATGAATGAAGAATTTAATTGAAAACAAAAAAGGTAAACAAATTAATGTCTACTATACACTATACACTATACACTATAAGGCACACAAAATATTCCATCCGGAAATCGTAACTTATTGTTAGTTCACAATGCACACTCTTTGCTCTTGCTTTGTACTATGATCTTCAAAATAGTGAATAGTAAAAATTCACCCTAGGACACTTCAAATAACTAAGGGCTTTTAAAAAACGATAAAATTTTCTAAAAATCAATCTCTTACTGAAATTTTGACAGTTAACCACCCAATCTTCAATTTTCCACTCTTTAAAAACAAAAAAAGAGCCAATAACCCTCCTACAACATCCTTAATAAGAAGGCAAATAAACTTGTGTATACGACTGGAAAGGAGTTTTAGAGACGAACACCACCACCACTACTTACAAATCGAGGAAAAACAACCACCATCTGACACTTTCTTAACTGAATGATGATGATATTATAATGTGAATATGGAAGGAATGTAAAAAACGTCAAGACATGCATAATGAAGAAGGTAAACATTGTTGTTGTTCTCCCTCCTCGTTCTATTTGCCGCCTACATACCACACACACTGGTTACGTACCACTTCAATCCACCACCACCACCACCACCACTACTTCTTCCATAGGTGGCATATCTTGTCCGTAGGTAAAAAAGAAGATTTCTCAAGGTATCCTATCTCTTTGGGTTTCTCACTCTCTGCCGAGACAAAGAGTCCTAAGGGGTTTCAAGATTCAAGAGATGAGGCACATGAAACGCTGAGATTGTGATGGGAAATGGAAACTGAACACTTATATTCTATTGGGAAATAGTGATTGATAAGACGATGGTGAAAATGGTAGTAATTATATTAAAGATTGATTATGGTTAATTAGAGATGAGCATGAGTACTTGATCAAGGTCAAAGGGCACTTTAAAATGAAATATAAAATTCAGCCTTGAAAGTTCAATATAGTATTAATATTAATAGCAAAAAATCTAAAACTACAATTTCTTTAAACAGTTAAAACAGTTACACAATATTATAACCTATAACCAGTCTTTGTCCTTGCGTCAGCTTTTAATCTTCTTCAGATTCGTCACCATCCTCGTCTTTTCGGTTGTTTTCATCAGTCTCAGTGTCGTCCGAATCAGAAGAAAAAATATCTTCCTTTTCTTTTTTCTCTTCGTCCATTCCAGCCTCAACCATGCCTGCTTCAGCTAATCTACGATGACGAGCTTGTTTTACTTCTTCGTAAAGGGCCTTACGTCTATCTATTGCTGACATTAATTCAGCTTCATCCAATCCTAAACTAAATCCAGCAGCTGCATATGGCTCCAATGAATCGTCTTCAAGTTTCGAATCCATGCAACATTTGTAACACTCTCTCCAGTTTTTATTTTCTGGATCTTGAAGAGTAATCGGTTCTTTGACTCCTTTCAACTGTCGGTACGTCTGCTGTACCTTCTGGGCCCGTTCATTTATTCCATCAATTTCTTCTACACTGCCTACGACCCACATGGTGAATTTGATTTCGATCTGATATTCACTCATTAATTTTCACTCAGATTCGAAGTAGCAGATTGATAATGCTTTCCCGAATGAGCCAAATCTTCCTGTACGGCCAATACGATGAATGTACGTAT
>JAQGBU010001040.1:0-15926 GCA_034698605.1 Isotoma decorata
ATGATATGACTCGTATAATATTAAAACATAAGGGAGCTTTTACTTTACTATAGTCCTTGCAGCCCAAACTTTTCTTTAAATATAATAGCTTCTCTTCGTGCTCTTTAGTCTTGGGGATCTAATGTCCAGGGGATCTAAGGTGTGGGGATCTATGGTGGGGGATCTAATGTCCAGGGGATCTAAGGTGGGGGGATCTAAGGTGTGGGGATCTAAGGTGCGGGGATCTAATGTCCGGTCACCTTAATGAAGGTAAATCTGGGTGTGCGGGTGATGGGAAGGCTAGTACATAATATTATATGCTACCTAACATTTACCTGGTCCATTTTTCATACGCTGAATAGACTTAAAATAATCTATTTTATGCTTTTGTATCGTATGCTTCTCGTTTTAAAAATATAAATTATTGTCTAAACTATCTAAGCTAGCCCATTCATAGGATGAAAAAGGAAATTAAATTGTTCTAATGTTTTTTTAACCGAGTTTGCAAAGAATTAAAACCACGCAGTACACACGGCAGAGTATAATTAATGATACTATTAAACACACGATTTTATTAATATTTATCAAAATACTTAATTACAAATGAAGCAAAATTAGAACTCAATAGGGTAATTAGTAACAATAATAGTTTGTAGAGCTTAACAAATAGACTTAATGAAAAGGTTACATCATTGTTTTTAATTATTAAAATAAACTCGTAGTATACTGAACAAAGCCATTTCATAATTACTTGCTTATGGATAACCAATGCCTACTTGATTTTGTTTTTCATTTTAATGATAAATTTAAAAGATATTGCTTGCATAAAAAATCATTTTTGTTTTTGAGTAAGATACATTGAAATAAACGTCAATTAGCTACAGGTAATAAAATGTTTACACTATATAACAAATAAATTCGATGTGACAGTCAGGGTTGATCAGAAATCCCATTTCCATCTAAATAAATTTTCTTGAGAAAACATTTGTCTTCTCTCAAGAAAAATTTACATGGAAACGAGATTTCGGATCCTTTTTCACAATAATTTGAACAACACATACATATCTACTCATGTATTTTAAACTATTTATAAAAGTTAAAAGCTCAATTCTTAGAAAACATTTCATTACCCTCATCTTATTAAAAAAATATTAAGTCCGTTTTGTAATTAAAAAAAATAGTTTTATATGCATTATGCATCGTTTTCTGAGCACAAAGGCCCAAATCAGTCTCCTGCAGTGATCCATAAGGTCCAGCCGGCAAGTCTTCAGCAAATGTATAATGTTGTAATGGGGGTTAGAACACGACAAAGTTCATACTCATCATCTGGGTGAATCTGGAAACAAATTAAAATATCAATTAGATATTACTGAAATAAATCCAACTAAGCACGGGGATTCTCTAATCGAATGTGTATGAACCTATTAACAATAAACAATGGCAAAATCTAAAACCGACACTCTTTTCATATAAAAGACCTATTCTGATAAGCCCAATCTCGGGTCTACTTAAAATTAAAATTATTACTTTACTTTCGAACGTAGTGACAGGAAATTTAATGAATTTTTAACCCGAGCCTAGGGTTCAAGTATTAAGCATGGAAGTCAGTCTGACGGTAAATCCGATCGGATACCGAATGAATTTTGACCACACCTGTATCTTGCCATTATATTAGTTTAATAACAAATCGGGTTCGAAGATGGGAAAAATAGGTCAAGTGGTTCACTTCATAATAACCCCCAAAGGTCATGGAATTATGAAAAGTTTTGAAAGTCGTCTTAGAGAGCTGAAAGGCATTGGGCTACAAATAGCCGTCGGTCACGGTATAAAATTTGAAGGAAAAACTACTGTGATTATGATTTCAATAAAATAAAATTTCCCTTTTCAATCGTTTTTTACAGTCCTTAATTACTGTCTATGAAATGGAATCGAATTAAAGCACTGAAACCTAGGTTAGGCTAAATTAAGCTGCACAGGGAAGTTTTCCAATAGTGTCAACAATTTACAAATCAAAATGGCACTTTCACTGATATTTCAGTTGGCTGTTAAAGATTATAGAATAAAGACTTGGTACTTACATTAAAACCCTTAAGGGTGATTGAGGTTAGCCGGATAATGTATCGATATCCATCCTCGTGTCTGGCATTCAGTGGAAGATACGCGTTTAAATCGCCTTTAATCGATACCCTTGTCTGCATCATCCTCCCGTACTCTTCCATGTCTGGGAAAAATTAATAAAAACAACAGTTTCAATAAAAATCCTCATAAAGATTACCAATTTAAAATAATTCATTAGTTTAATTAAAACCAACTTAGTAGTTAAATACCAAAGAATTAACAGCGGCAATTTAAAAATTTCTCTACCAAATAACACTATACACCTACGGTTCTGAGTTCAACTACTATACCAATTATTAATTAAAATATTTTATCCTACTTACCATTTGCGGGCTGACTGCAGTATTTTCTCAATCCCAAATTTTCCAAATTAGGGAATCTTCTTGCAAGATCCTCACCCAGAATTTGGAATCCTTCAACGTTAAGATTCTCGAACCGCTTGAGCTTCCTCATATAAGGGGGTTTGATAAGAATACCCTGTTTTACCCTTCCTTCTGGGATATGGCAATTAATCTGATTTCCCACCGGGCCGTCCAGAATCAGTGTCTCTAAAGTGGTACTAATCTTCCTGAAGAATTGTAGAAGATCGGCTCCACAGTTATTGCTTTCTACCCCATCAATTCTAAGATTCTTGAGATTTTGAAATACGGTTGCATTCAGAATTTGTAAATGGGAAGAAGTGAGAGCGACGCTGTCCAGGTTCAAAGTTGTTAAATTGCTTGAAATTCGGGAATCTCGAAGTTTTATTAAAAAACGGGTGGTAAGTTCCTCATGGTGGTTGAAGTGGGTGTGGATACTTTGGAGTTTGGGGGAAATCGACATCACCGCAGAGAGTACTAAGGTTGGTTGGGAGTAAGGGTTAATTATTCTAAAGTTCTTTTGAGTTCCGGTAACAGTCAGACTTTCTAAGTTTGTGTGGATTACGTTTTTCAAATTCATTTCTATTCCTTTACGTTGAAGATTTTGAATATTGTGTAGAGAGAGGTGTTTCACGTTTGGTAGTCTTTTCAGAAGAACTAGTAGGAAGTCCAGGAAGCTGATGCATTTACTTGATTCAATATCTTCATCGGAAGGGACAATTGAGATTTTTAGCTTGGTAATTTGGTCTGAGAGACGAAGGTCCAACTTGGTGGTTGATACTGGAATTATTTCGGGAATAATGCACGTCATTTCATCAGTGGTCCAAGTCTGTAATTTAAAAAAGGAATATCATGAGGCTTTGTGTATTCGTTTTACAATTCGTACGTAATTTCAACGTATACTTTAACTTATGACATTACGAAGACATTATGAAGTATATTATTCAAATTTATTCCATTTATTAAAATACGAGTAAACTAAAAGTAAGGTATTCTATACATTTTTTATAAGTTTAAAGTTAAATACGCCTTCATGATGCATAACATTTTGCCCTTTGTTCTCATTTAACTCATTAGCGACAAACAATTCAAAACGATGGTGCCAAGCTCTTTCATTTATACGATCTTGAAATCTGGCAAACCTTTTTAAAACTAACCCAATTTAAATTTGGTCGACCCTCAAAGATCAAGCCTTGTTTAAAATAATAAACCCCTTTCCAAATTAGTAAATCCCCATAGATCTAAAATAATACACTTCCATGTAAAATATACGAACCTCATAGAGTTTATTTAAAATAAGCATTTTAAGCTAGCTACGCTACGCTGGCCTCTCCAAAAAATGGGCTTTTGTGGTCGTGGGTATGCCAAAACTGACTTCAAATTAAGAGGTCAGAGGTCGGTCAGTAAGATTTATAAGCAACTATCGTCTTCTATAAAAGTAATACGGAACAATAGCGCAGAAGAAACACCCCGAGTAAGTTGTAGTTCAGGGATGTCATCCCATAATTGATTTTCAGTTTTTTAGAATGTAAAAATAGCGTGCCATAGAGGAAATAATACCCCTGATTTATGTACACAATAGTGTTGAGTATTTCTAATTACAAAGCTTTAGTTATTGACTGGTTGTATCTCTATAAGTACTTCGGGGTGGTTATCCCAAACATGATAGACGTGTCAAAATCCCTGGCGTGCCTGAGTAGAGAGGGAGATAGAACGATAGAAGTGTACATTGTGTTGTGCAAAAGTGAGGTTGTGATGATTCTTTCGACACTGGCGCTTGGTCAATAACTTTCGACCAAAAGGTCGCAGGTCGGTTACAGGTCAAAACGCTTGGTACCAAATCGATTTGTTTTGTTAAGAAAAATCGATTGGTATTCTACATGATGGTTTTGAGATGGATTTTAAAATAACTTTGACCTGTGACCGCTCAGTAGGTCAAGTTAGAGTTTTGAAATACGTGATATCTTGAAATATCTTGATTTTTATTTTTCAATTTCAAAAATATAAGTCCCGTTTCTCTAAGTTGCACCGTTCGAAAGTAGTATTGTCTCTCCACTACCTGACTGACTAACAGAGCTTCAGCACTGGAATTTTATAGAATAAGATAATTATACCGATGACAATCATTGTACAAATGATTGCCATCGGTATGTCTGAGTTCCAATAGGATCAGTGTTAAGCCAATTTAATTTACTATTTTAAACACAAACTAATTTTTTTTTCATTATTCAAAAATATTCGAAAGCGAAATGCCTAATAATGATGCATTAAATCACGGGGAATTCGAAGGAGCTATTTGAACACAGAGTCAGAGAAATAAGAGAAAGATGCGAAAAAAATTAAGGTTATTTTTTGGTTCCCAAAATTTTGAATTTTGATAAGTACCTCCATGTATACTCTTTAGAGTCTTCCTTAGGCTTTGAAAATTTAGAATTGCTTTTCGAAATTTCAAAAAAAATAATTGACTTTTTAGTTGCATTAAAAAATTGGGATTCTAGCGATAAATCAAAATCGATTCAAAAACAAAAACAGAACTTTAAAAAAAGAAACGAATACCAGAAATGATTTAAAAAATTGAAACTTACAAAAGAAGGAACGTGTTGAAAATCCATTCGATTACTGGTTGCGACGGTTGACTCCATTTTAAATGTTGCAATTATGTATTAAGTTTTCACAAAACTTTTTAAACTTTATGGCAATGCCTAAACTCTACTTGGCAATAATGTTTTGCTAGATTTAACGTGTTTGTAGTTTTTAAAACAACATTAAATGTTCTGCTGTTTATTTGATGTTTGAAAAACAATTAAGCGATGAAAAAGTTTTTTAAAATGCTACTTGGAGGAGATGACGATGCTTGGCGTTTATAAATTTTACTTAGGAAAAGTGGACGCGTTGACAGCTCGAATGATAATGAAGACTCAGGGAAGGAGATTCAGTAAAATGATGCCTCAAAAGTCAGATAAAAAGAGGTTAACCCTTTGGGTCTATGAAAAAGGGTTTCTTTTTACTTCAATTGTCTACATTATATTACCTTTTTTACTCACGTCTACAAGCTCCATTCTATCCCCATTTTTAGTTGAATTGGTCTCACGTAGTCCAGTGCAACTTAAGCGATGCTAACTTTTCAATTTTTCCTACTTGATTTTTAATAAAAAGGGGGGATTTACTTCATAAGGAATACTCTTAAAAATTATTTTCTGTGAGGATGAGGATATACTATTTTTATCATATCTTATACATCATTGATTACATACTTAAAAGAGTTAAATATTAATATTGTATATCTTTTACTATAGTTTTTAAATCATAGAGCAGCTTTATGGTTTTTTTATAAATGCAGGCTGTAGTTCGAATTGATCTACATGGTAAAACCTGGTATTATTTCTCAACAGCAGCGTTTTTACAGCCCGTAATTATTTCCAAGAAGGTTTATCAAGGAAAATGTGTTTTATGCTCTGAGAAAGAAGTTCACAAATAAGTAAAAAAAAATCTTTTCAAGGTTTGATAAAATTTCCAATACTTCATTCCATGAAACTTTATATTTGTCACCTATGTTTGTGAGACATAGCTTGAGCAAAAGCATTATTGCAGGTGTCAAGTATAGTGCATTTTTTATTGTCATTTAAAACATTTTACTGGTAGAAATGAATGATTCATCCTTTTGTGAATAAAGTCATACCTTTGCCCTCAACCTTATATCAGCTAAGGCGAGTAAAAAGTATATGTAAATGATTTGGAGACATAGAATTTAAGAATGGGACCTTTTGCCTTTTCTTCTTTTTAAAGTAAAACTAATTTACAGACGCTGCTTGAACAGGTGCCACTATGAATTAATCTTTTGTAGGTTGTTCATTTTTCTTGGATATTTGCTTGGTTATGCTAAGTTGCCAGTGAAATGACATGCCCCGTAATGTTTTTGTCACGTACGCATTTTTAGGTGCTTAGGTAGTCAACAAGTGACACCGACCATAGAAAGGAAATATTTTTGACGATTTCCAATTTTACTTGAACGTTTTTTGGAAATTTACCCTGTATTAACAAGGCATACTTGAAAGTCACTATTTTAACCAGTGGATTTAATAATGCACTTATTCATTAGCCATTAGGGATGCTGGGATATTTCGACATCTGATTTCTTACACTTCCATTTAATTAAAATTTACTATGAAGTAGCCTGTCCAACACCCGCCTGCATGGTAAATAAATGGAAAAGCGGAATTAGAAATTACCACACATTAAATTAGAAATAGTAAGCAATAACTCTAAATAACTCAAACACCACGTCTAGGTTGATAAAAACCTCTCATTTTTAGCATTTTGAAATCCCTGTAAACCTCTTAAACAAACACAATTCCATTTCAAATCGTTCGACCCTCAAAGACTTTGTTTCAAATAATAACCAATCATCTTAATTACTTAACCCTCATTAACCTTTTTTAAAACAAACCCCATTTTTAGCAATTCCGCCCCAATAGATAGATCAAAAATATTAGATTCAGATGCATTAAAACACGAGAATTCTAATGATATTTTTTAAATCAAAATCGATTCAAAAACAAAAACAGAATTTTAAAAAACACTTTTTTCAAAATGTTACATACTTTTGAATCTTTTTCAGAATCTTGAATAACGAAAAGTTTCTGTATGTGTTTTTACGGACGGCAATTCTGTTGAGATATTTGAAAACGGAATCGGATGATCAATGAGAGGAGATGCAAAAAATATTTTTGTGTACATTCTCCATCAAAGACTAACAATTAGGATAGTTTGAATATTCCCATTCCCATTTTAAAATACACATGATGTTAAGAACTTAAAAAGAAGACAGGATTAAACATTAATTTCTTAAAAAGATTTAGCAGGGTACCCATTTGAGAGCTATCCCCTAGCCCTTTCAACGATTTTAAAAACTAAAATTTGGCATGTGCATTATCAATTACTTGCATACATACAATATACACGAAATCAACTTTTTTTTTCAAAATTTAATGACCCTACAGGGATACCTCCGGAGATTTTTCTACCTTATAATAGAACACGGAACTTTAACATATAGAGACTGAAAAAATGAATTACCAAATTTTCTATTTTTCTGAACTGAAAGACTAGACGCTAAAATAGCTTAATTGGCTACATTAATTATGCAACCTAGGACTGAGGAAAAACAATCTCATGTAGCAATAACTGCTAAATTAAAGCCGAATAAACTAAATCCAACAAATGCTGGTGGTCAAAAAATCGTAGCAATGATTACCAGAAATAAAACTTTGAAACTTACAAAAGAAGGAACGTGTTGAAAATCCATTCGATTACTGGTTGCGACGATTGACTCCATTTTAAATGCTGAAATTATGTATTAAGTTTTCACAAAACTTTTTAAACTTGATGGCACTGCCTAAACTCTACTTCGCAATAATGTTTTGTTAGATTTAACGTGTTTGCAGTTTTTAAAACAGGATTAAATGTTCTACTGTTTATTTGATGTTTGAAAAACAATCAAACGATAAGGAAAAACGACGGAGTTTTTAAAAATGCTACTTGGAGCAGATGACGATGCTTGGCGTTTATAAGTTTTACTTAGGAAAAGTGGACGCGTTGACAGCTCGAATGATAATGAAGACTCAGGGAAGGAGATTCAGTAAAATGATGCCTCAAAAGTCAGATAAAAAGAGGTTAACCCTTTGGGTCTATGAAAAAGGGTTTCTTTTTACTTCAATTCTCTACATTACCTTTTTTACTCACGTCTACAAATTCCATTCTATCCCCATTTTTAGACGATTTAGTCTCACGTAGTCAAGTGCAACTTAGACGATGCTAACTTTTCAATTTTAACCTACTTCTTTTTGAAATAGGGGTAGTTTATGCATAAAAAATACTCTCAAAAAGTATTTCTGCGAGGATATAATATTTTTATGATGTCATATAAGTCACTGAATACATATTTTTTAAAACATGATAAGACGAGGAAATACAATATAGAGAAAAAAATGTCGAAAATATTAAACACAACGCTCGACAAAATAGAAATTCTTCATTTTTTGAAAGGTTTTTGTTTGGTAGACATGAGAATGAGTAATTTAGGCAATAATATTATTGCAGGTCTGCGTCAAGTATAGTTCATTTTTGATTGTCCTTCATTTAAAAAAAATTCCTGGTAAAAAAGAATGATTCATCCTTTTGTGAACAAGGTTGATTTTGCCTTTTGCCCTCAAACTTATTTATGGTGAGTAAAAAGTATTAGTAAATGATTTGGAGACATAGAACTTAAGAATGGGACCTTTTCCCTTTTCTTCTTTTTAAAGTAAAACTAATGACGCTACTTGAACAGGTGCCAATATGAACTAATCTTTTGTAGGTTTTCAAATTTTCTTGGATATGTGCTTGGTTATTCTAAATGGCCATTGAGATGACGTGTCCTGTAATATTTTTGTCACGTACGCATTTTCAGGGGCTTAGGTTATCAGGAAATGACGCCAACCATAGAACGGAAATTTTCGATGATTTTCATTTATTACTTCGACGTGTTTTTTCTTGGAAAATTACCCAATGTTACCAATTTGTATTCCACAGTTATAGTTAACGCAAAACGGGATTTAGAATCCCATAGGGAGTTATTTTTTCAACCCTTCAAAAGGGGTGCGGCTCTATTCCGGGGAAGATTTAGAGTATCAAAGCAAAAATCAAAGAACGTTGTATCAAAAAGCTATCAACATTTCTTTCTTTCTAAATTTACAGTTTTAGATGTGACACCTTAAGAGTTGGCTGCAAAGACCTGGGGGGTTCTAATTTGCTAAACTTCTAAGTTACTATATTAACCAGTTGGTTTAATAATGCACTTATTCATTAGCCATTCCGGATGTTTTGATGTTTAAATGCTCACAAGCTGCGGTTTATTAAAATTTACCATTGTGCATTAGTTGTTAACTTTAACACGTTTACGTCTGCAAGTTCTCATTTCAAATTTAAACTTAAATTAGGCAGGCAGATTGCGAATTCGAAACGTTTCACATATCGAAATCGAACCTAATATGAATTTGTGAATCGGTGTTAGGCATACGCTCGGGCTTAATCAAGTTGCACAGGAAAGTTTTTTTTACATATGACAGGTGGAATTTTCCACATTGGTTCCGACTTATGAAACAGCTAGCAAAAGGCTAACAGTATGACTAATGACAACACTGTCAAAAGTTAATTGTGTGGAATTCTTAACGTTAAAAAAGTTGTAGCCATTCACCCCAACACAAAGCTCGATGGGGCGAATAGCAGCAGTTTTTCTTTGAATGAACTTATTAACTTTAACACTAGAAGCTATCTTCCAGGTCCTAATTATAGATTTTGAAAACTTCGTAACTTTAGAAGTGATTGGAAATACAACTAGAAGTACTATTCTAAGGATTACAAGTGTCAAAGGGAAGCATATATACATTATTAAAGGAAGTTTATGATAAGCACTCAGAATTATGTATGCACTAACCAATGCAACTACATAACAAAAGCCGAAAAGAACTAAGGCTGTGAATTCCTGACATTGTCTACACCTTTGCGATGAGATAATAACGCAGTTATATAATGACATTAAATTATGATATTCCTGAGTCACGCTAATTTTCAATACATTTTTTCTTTGTCTGCTTTCAATTAATTTTAAAACACTAAGAACCACACTCACAAACATTACGGTTAGTAACATAATGAAAAGAGATAGTCTTGCAAATTCAACAGTGAAAATTATTAGGTGAATAAGTCTCAAAAATTGTACAGCATAATTAACAAGTGGAGACGCTTTGAAGACAGCCATGTCTTGAATGATGAAGTAGAACGGATCTGTGTTATAAATGAAACCAGCAACAAAGCCTAAAACCGTATAGAAAATCTGGTACATTTGCATTGTTATACTAATTCTGCTTATCATCATTTGAAATAGAAACTGCATGGGGCTGTTGGACAATCCATTTTTAATTTTAGTAGTATCTGAAATAAATGCAATAGTTAGTTCTGTTCATTTGTAGGTAACTAACAATGCAACACACACGGTAGGGTCTCACGGATTTTTATCTCTGATAAAAGAGTTGGAGAGTCTCAAGAGTTGGAGAAACCCAAACTTCAAAATTTGCTATGGGGCCTGGAGGATTGCTATGGGGCCTATTTGTGTGTTGCATTGTAAGTGTAAAAACTTTAATTAAAAGGAAATAAAATATAAGGGATTGTTGTTACCTTTCTCTAATTTCCAGTTCAACTCCATAAGTCCATTAAAGCCAGATGCGAAATCTTCTCCAAAATGTGCAAAACTGACACACATTTGAAAACAAAATATCTCAGCCATCGCTAGAAGAAGAAGCAATACTAGATTCAAAAGAGAGATTGTCATATTTTTCTGGTAAAATTGCCTCCCTAACACATAACAATTGGATACTGCTCCTAAAAATCCGATTGTAAAAATCATGTTGAAGTACCACCAAAAGGTTTCCTTTAAATCTTTTGTAAAAACGAATTTTAAATGCTTTGAATCCCAATGCAACGGCAAAGGAATGAAACTCAAATGTTGAGCTGATTTTGTGTATCCATTGAAGCAGGTTATGATTGTTTTAGTCAGCATAGTGATATAGGTAGATGAGTCGTGAAATCCTAATCTTCTCAGTATTTTATGAATTACCAGTGTTAATTTTATGCTTAAACCAGCATTAACAGTGAAAATAACAATAGTATTAAAGCAGGTTAAATGAAGAAGGAGAAACTGTAAAAACACCGAATTTATTTTGCTCTGTAATTTTTATTTTATAAAAATTCTACCATTTCCTTGTTTCAGGAATACATTATGGGTTCTTTGTCACAAGCTGTCTAGATTTTAAATTCTTTAGAACAAAATCAATAAATATAATTCATGCAATGCAATGATGCAATTGCGGAAACGCGATAAATGTGCTCGAGGCATAATATTCCTTTTTACCTTATTTGTGTATTTTCATAGTTTCCTCCGCATGCAAAACCTGTTAAATATTTAACCTAACCTACATTTTTTTATTCTTTAAGCATGCTAGGTGTTTTTCGTTTTAAATTTAGAAAAGAGGTTGAAAGAAAATCAATGATTACATTTCGTGTTGATACTACTCGTGAATATGCTTAAGCTGCATTTGCGTTCAATCAGTTAAAATTAACGGGGTACGTCACTTTGTCTAACGCACT
The DNA here is from genome assembly GCA_034698605.1 of Isotoma decorata. Classification (NCBI taxonomy): domain Eukaryota; kingdom Metazoa; phylum Arthropoda; class Collembola; order Entomobryomorpha; family Isotomidae; genus Isotoma; species Isotoma decorata. Next base: position 11,640 of record JAQGBU010001040.1, read on the forward strand.
TGATCTAAATGCTTTATAACGAACGGACATTGTCTAATGCATTTTGTGTAATGATTTTCCATGTCTAAACCCATTTGGTTTATGGATATTATATACCGCGTGACTTGCGTAGCACCGCCCACAGAACTTCCCATACCTCTCCATGTTAACTTCAAAAGTATAGAACTGTTGAGACCCTTATACTAACCATCAACTTCATCGATTCCGGTCCTGGTCAATCCTCCCGGCGGCGGCGGGAGCAGGACTCCGGCCCTGTGAACTCCCCTCAGCGGCGGGAGCATGACCCCGGCCCTGGCTATGCCTCCCAAACGGGATCAACGTGGTTTTATATTCATGTTATATATTTTTTGTCACTTTAATAAACGATTGAAAATTGAAATTGAAACAATCCACTATCCCTGAAAACACGTCCTTGTTCTCTGTTCCCGCTTCCAAAACCTGCAAAATAAAAAACAATGATGCTGAGTGTTAGCATATGTGTCTCTTGCAATGCAAGAGACCCTTATACTAACCATCAACTTCATGGATTACCAGTATAAGGGTCTCTTGCATTGCAAGAGACTCTTATGCTAACACTCAGCATCTAAAAAATCCTTACCAGCGGCGGGAGCAGGACTCCGGTCCTGGTCAATCCTACCGGCGGCGGCGGGAGCAGGACTCCGGCCCTGTGAACTCCCCTCAGCGGCGGGAGCATGACCCCGGCTTTGGCCATTCCCTTGACACGGGAGCTCCGCTTGCACCGGTCCCTCTTCTGGTCCACTACTGGCCGAAGCTGAAAAACCAAACAAATGATGCTGATTGTTAGTAACTATCAATCAAGTCAATCAATCAGCATCAAATAAATAAATATTCCTGGTATCAGAGTTTTTTGCATTGCAAGCAACTCTGATACCAGCAATCAAAAATATAATAACCTACCTGAAGAGCCCTCATCTCCGCAGGGTCCAGGGTTAGAAGAGGCCCTTCTTCTTAACCTTCGGTATGTCCTCGGGGGAGGCATAAGAAGGGCGTCTTTGTCGATTGAAGGCATCCAGGCTAATTTTTTTGCCAAAGATTTTTTTATTTCAGCTAGAACAACACACGCACACTTGGAACTCTAAATTATGAATGAAGTGTCAAATGTGTGTGTGTGGTTCTAGCTGAAACAAAGACTTCTTTGGCGGGTGAAGAAGACAAGCTAGTAGTTGCGATGGTGGTTTTTTTATATTTTTTTAGCTAGGTACTTCATAGCCTTAACCGATTTGGAATCAGGGAGCAGAGACTCAAGAATCGTTTTTTGCAAATACATGGATGCATAGGTGAAAACGATTTTCGAAACTTTCAAAATTGACGGAAGTTCTGATCTGACGAAAAATGCTTCTTGAATCTATGCTCCTATATAGCCTCTAATTTATTTGTAAAACCGATTCTAAATTGGTTAGTCGGTACGTTTCAAGTTGACATGGAGAGGTATCGGAAGTTTTGTGGGTGGAGCTACGCATTTCACGGGTTATATGACATCCTTAATTCAATTTTTGTTGTAATATCACGTTTTTATTAACACACCAAATCCACCAATTAATACGCTCAGTTGTTAAAATTTACATTCATTTGTCTCCAAAATCATGAAAGCTATTATGTGCGATAGCACTAGCGCAAAGGTCTACCATCTACTGATGTATTATGATTATCAATTTCAACAATTCTTTTTAGCCTTCCCTTTGAGTTAGGTTAGGAGCTTGCTTGCAAAGGTTTTTGACTTGTTGTTGGCCGTGTGGTGAAATTTGGCAAGGTTTCGGCATGAAATTTACCACATGGCAAAATCCACTGCAATTTTCCACTTTCCATGGCAAAAATATACAGAATTGGAATTTTCTATTTAGTGGAAAGAATAAAAAATCTTAAGGATATAATGATAAGGAATATCTATTCTTCTATTTATCTTGATTGTATTATTTTATATGCACCTTAAGCTTCGAACTAATTTAATCCAACCAAAATGATTAACAAATTAACAAACTTTTGGATAATCATGGGTTTGTATGCACTTGTTGTTAAAGTCGGTTACTTTCAACCAACTGCTTTTTTATATTCTGTGTTTTTAACCATATTAAATGGGAGTTTCACACTAAAGGCAAACTCTGCCAGTCGAGTTGACTCAAAATGTCAAACATTCATTGAAGCTACCTTGTTGAAACAAAATATATGCATTTCTACGTACTTTTTTTGTGCACTCGTAAGAATTGAATCTAATTATGGTATAATATTATCTTAACCAAACAAACTCATTAACACTAACTCACAAACTGAATCCATCATACTCATGGAAATTAATAAGCCGAATTTTACGAAATTGCCCGTTCGAAGGATTCATAATTATCAGCCGCAAAATTACAATACATTGTAAAAACCTGAGGTAAAGAAACAGAATTTCAATCATTTTCTTTCAAACGAAGAGATGAAAATTCCAGAGAGCTCTAAGAAGCCCTCGGACTGGCTAAAAGTTTCAATAATTATGTATGAGCTATACTACTGTGATGAAAGTATTGATTGTAAAGCTATTGATGACCTATATTGTATTGACCTCTGACAGTTTTCTAAATCTGTGCCTTGTGAGATCTCCAATCTCGAACTGATTTAGGAGCTACGTCATACTTCGGACTTGTGGCGTTTACAGAATGAGTTTCCAAATATTTTAAAGCCTCAAGATTTAATTTCAATGGAATTTGCTGCTTCGTCCTGGGAGGGCCACCCTCGCTGCAGCCAATACTAGATTATACTATAATATTATGATATAATATTGCAGTAAAATAATGTAAGTAGCAGTGCTAATTAATAATGAATCTAAGCATTAAAATAGGATTATTTACCTAATTCTTGATCATTCATTCAATTCCTGATAATTCATTTATAATTAGATTTCCTGGGTTTAGATTTTTTCTTGGTCTTTGGACCTTCTTAATTTTAGAAGAATGGAATGTTGCACTATACTCTTTCATAAAATCTAATAATTTAAAATATTTAAACTACTCTAATTAGTAAAGTAATATTTTGTTAAAATGAACTGAAAGATTTAATTCAATACCTTTCTTATAATATTCAAATTGATTGTGGAAGAGAAGTTTTCCAAAAGCATTCAGCAACTTCCTATAATAAATGCTTTATTGTCTGAAAGTTTACAGATAGGAATTATCCTTTCTGAAAAACCAGAACCTTTCTATAACTTTTCTACAACCTGATGACCTGTGCCAAATCACATACAATAAATTTAGGAGGTTTCAAGGTGTATATATTGAGGGCTTATCAACGAATTATTTGAAGAAACGCAAGTAATAATTTGAATGCGTAAAATTAGAGGACTAAAAAACAAAAAATAATAATACATGCATGCGCAGTATTAAATCGAAGATTTTTCCTTTTTAACCACCTGCCAGTGGTTAATTGCATTTTTCCATGCCAGTGGAAAAAATAGCAAAAAAGTGGAAAAAACGAAACCCTGCCTTTTTGTAAACCCGCTCATATATATTTTTGAAACCCAGCATTTTCAATATTAGTACTTGAAAGGTCCCTTTGAAACAGTAACCTTTTACGTTTGTACGCTATTATTCTTTGATGCATATAGAGCCCATAATTGAGAACAGATTCGAAGACAGTTAATCCTTTTTAATAGTGGTTTCAGTTATACCAGTTTTATCCGTTTTATCTGTTAAAGCAGTTTTAGTTCAAAAGCTGCAGAGGTTGGAGCAAACGAGTTGTAGCCAATTATCGAACTTAATCTCCCCTTGAACCCTAGGGTCCCCAACTATATGAATAAATATTTGGGATAAGTTGACCTTACTTTGATGTCATGAAAATAATGGAGGGGACCGACAAACGTTCATCTGCGTCATCATTGTCATCCATATAAAGTGGCCGATTGGTAATTAACGCCGAGCATATTACTTCTGAAAAATCAGTTACCAATTGTGTTGATTAAAACCCTTGATATTTCTAAGGGAATAAGATAAGTTATTTTTTTATTTTTACCTGTTATTTATTAGTTTTTTTGAAAATTAACAAAAATCGTAAGTTTCGGAGTAAAAATTTTTAATTTATAAGTGTAAACCACAACTTGGATCTTAAGCCATCCAAATTCGTAGTAGTCTTAGCAGTCAAAGAGCAATTTCTGATTATAACTAGTTGAGCACAAGCATTTTATTGAAACTAACACCATATTCTAATGTATAAAACCGAGGTAAATGAATAAGAATGGAGCTTGTGTTAGGAGGATTAGCCGCAGTTGGAGCTGGATTATTTACCAATCCCTTA
>JAQGBU010001041.1:0-15898 GCA_034698605.1 Isotoma decorata
TGGAAATACTATAGAACTCATTCGCCACGAGTTTTCTACATTTTGTAGATTGTTATGAGGGGATTCCGTGTCAAAACAAATGTTGCCAACTCTGTGATACAATACACAATATACAAACAGCAGATATGAGACAGAGTAATGTTGTACTTCTTTTTTAAGAAAGTATGAGGGGATTCCGTGTCAAAACAAGTTTTGCAAACTCTGTGATACAATACACAGTATACAAACAGCAGATATGAGACAGAGTAATGTTGTACTTCTTTTTTAAGAAAGTATGAGGGTATACGTGAGGAAGAAGTTGATATTTTAGGTGAATGTTGGGACTTAAACACTCGGAATTTTTTTTAGATGATACAATTTAGCAAAAAATTACTTGCAATTATTTTGGATGGAAGTTAGTAATTAATTATGGGCAATTAATTTCTTGCACCTTATTAACCTGTCCCCCACTTTGTGCGAAGGTTATGAAGACCGTTGAGTTTTTTTCGATCTGATTATTATTATTGATCTTAATTTTAATAATAATAGTAATAGACGACATATTTAACGGTAAGGATTTTTTTATTAGATAAAATGTTCCGAGCTTTAGAAGTTTTAAATTCAATTCAATCATCAGGATACTTTCAATACATATTCAAACTTAGAGAGATACACTAAATTATTTTACATTTTGGAAAACATATGTAAATAAAATATTAGTTGTCAATAAAAATTAGGCAGATTCCTTTAATATAGGCAAATATTCTCTTGAACTCCTTCATTTAGAAAAAAAATAAAAATATCATTAATCATAATAATGTTAATACCTTTATTCTACACACACGTATTTGATCAATGCATAGAGAAAACAAAAAGAAAACTTTTTGCCGAATTAACTGCATACGGCATGGACACTTGGCTCGCATAAATACAGATCAATTGAAAAATTAATATTCATGTGTTTACAAATTTAGTAAGCCACTACTTTGAAATATCCCATTAGATAAATAAAATTATAAATAAACTAGTCTATGATTCTTACATACATGTACTTTCTATTATTCCTAAACGTATCATTGCCCTTCAACATATAGTTTGTTTTTCTTCAAATTCGTCATTTATGGCAGTAACTTTGGCAGGTGTGGTTGAATTACTTTTATGCTTTTAACTTTTATGCTTATATAAGGTTTTGATTAAATATAACGAATTTGGAAAAACCGTAAAGTATTAGGTGAGACGAATGATAATAATGATATAAAACCTCGTGCCTTAATTCGCATAAACATAATTTTAACTGACTCAACATTCTCAGCGAAACCGAGCAGATAAGTTAAGTGGTTGAGAGCTATTCTGCTGTGTCTATTTGGTGTTGTTATTCTAAATCTTCATCATCTTCAGATGCCGATTCTTCTTCCGTAGCTTCCGCTCCACTGTTCGAGTCTTCGGAAAGTATCGATTCTTCATCTTCATCACTACTTTGAATATCATCAGAACCATCAAAGTCTGACTCCTCTTCTTGCACATTTAAGGATTCAACGGTGTCAGGGTTAAGATCAGAAAATTGTGAATGACGTGTTTCTGACTGATACATCTTTACAGCATCCAATATTTCGGAGAGGCTTTTGATTTTTGAACGATACTCTGTGACGTTTTCAAGAAAGAGAAGGTCATACTTGAACGCTTCGAAAGCTTTGTGACTTCTCTTCCCCATACATTCAAAAACATTTTCTTTTTCAAGTAAAAGCACTGCGGGTTTCAGGTCATGCAGATATTTTTCTTGCTTTTTCCCACGTTTCTTCCTTTTAGACATTTTTTCTTCTTTTCTTTCATCAAAGGCTTCATCATACTTTCTGTAGCCTTTTGTAAGGGACTCCATCACATCCTTCAATATATGCATGGACCTTGTTCGTCGAGTGATGCTGTCCTTTGTTGCATTCCCTCGGGGAATTATCATTATGTCTGCAATGCAGAAATTTCAGAAAAATAGCATTACAGTGCGATACGGGATACATAATGTATTCAAGTGCGATAATTAAAAATAAGGAAAAAATTAAACAAATCAGTCACCTTTTAGTGCATCATTCATCATTTCGTGAGCTAAATCAATGTCCAAGTTGCTATCCTTTTGTCCTACAATCAATTTTACAAATGTAACTTCTTTACAATTTACCGTAAATACATACCCGTAAATAAATAACTGCACATTTTAATACCTGTAATATTAACCGTACTGTTGTACAGCAAGTCATGCCTAACATTTCCATCGGCATACCCATGTTTATTACACTGAAAGTAGTGACCCACTCGAAGCATGTTCCGATGGCCCTTATTATAAAACGTGATTAGATGGGCTTTGTTATACGCATCCATTCGATCACCGTCGTTGGTTCTAATTGCATCTCTACAAACATGGTAAAAAATGCTCTATATCAATGGCATTTTAGTTACACACCTTGATAAAGTTAATAACATACCGATATCCATCAAAATGTAATACTGCATTGATTAACGCTCTACTGTAGGCAACTTTTTTGTCATTCGCTGCATTTTCACAAGAGATGGTACAAAAGTATTTTCTGTTTTCAGCGTTTCTTTTTGGAGGTTTACGAAATCGTTGGGCATGGTTTCCACCACTAGCAACAGGTTGATTTTGAAGACAGTCAACGTGATACCACAAGAAAAATCTTCGTAAAATAACTTATTTTAGCCACAATGGCATGCAACTGAGAAGAATAAAAATTATTAATTTGACAATGTTCACCCACTTGCATTCGTCGTAATCACAAGCAATAAAATCTGGATCACTTGGATCATATGGTCTTTGGCATGTACAGAACCTATCAAACAAATATGACATCGCTCTTAATTCTGCAAAATTGAGATATGAAAAGAAGTTAACATCGTACTTGTCCATTGAGACGTTTTTATTGATATCAGTGAATTCAAAGTCCACGATTTTTTCAACCACATCATTCAATATTGAATTGAGGTTGTCTTCAGACATTGATGTGTACGGTTCAACATCTTTATCAATGACGCTGCATTCAAGGTCCAACAGTTTACACGCAAATGTACAAACATAAACTGATAAGGCAAATCTCATAAATCTAGCAGCTGGTACGAAGTTTTTTTTCACGTTTCGGATTTTCTAGAATTCGATTAGATTTAATTTCTAGTGAGGTTTAAAACAATTCAAATTTAAAACGATAACTCACTGATGGATGTCCAAATCTTGCTCGCATCCAAGGTGCTGTACCACTGCCTGGGCACGGGACTGATTCATTATTTTTGGTTTGTTTTGTGAAAAAGATGTCCATAATATCTTTTAACACAGCCATCTGGAAACCACAAAAATTATTAATCATCAGGTCTTAGTGACACAAATATCAAATTTTAGACAATTTGCACTTGTCGGATTTGTATTATTACTCTTAAATGAAACTGTCCAAAACTTGGAACTGCGTGTTGCAGCTGTTCAGCTTTTGAATCCGAATTGAACCGATGATTCTGAGTAGATCTCATAAAGTCGGCGGTCAATGTATCTGAGCCAATACACATCACCATTTTGTTTCCGTCCGGTTTAGTTGGAACGTACCTTAAAAAAATGTACCCTGTATGCTAAAAAGGGTTTCGTGGTACAAATTTTTTTCCAAAAAAAAAACAAAAATCACTTACTCTTCCATAAACTGCAGGTACTGTATAGTCCCCTCCGTGGTTCCTAAAGATATCAAACTTTTACCATAAATACCTGGAAAAATTAGTGCATCGTAAATTACCTTCATCAAAGTCCATCACACCCAAACTTATCATCTCAGATTTTTTAGATGAAAACTCTGTGTACTTGTTCGGAATAATCCACGCAACGTCATAGTTTTGAATTCTAGAAAAGATTTTTAGATTTTTAACTAAAATCCTCTTAATCAACACGAAATGGTCTCTTTTAAAAATTTTGCAATCCTCGGCGGTTGGAATAAACGCAGACTGTGGAATATTGACAGCTAAGGGTATTTCTGGCTTTGAAATTGCATCTGCAATTAACTGTGGAATTCGGTTGAAGATGAAGGCAGCACTAGTCATATTCATAACCTTGTTTTTCTTTTTGGAAAAATAATTGTTTGACTTTTGAACATAGTTGATGTTATCTATTGAAAGACATGCCGTTAATATAGTTTCTGGATCATCAACCTTCTCTTCTTGGTAATCTAGCCGTCGTCTGGACGATGATGGTCTACTGCTGTGACTTTCCAGGCGAGGGGCCTTTGATGATGGCAACTTGCCCTCATCTTCAACATTTTCGCGAGTCATCTCATCCCATTTCATCAGCTTGGAAGTAATCAACTGATAAAAAACGAAATTTTGATTTAGGGTAGAAACTGTCAATTTATTGAGTATATGCCTTTTAGAATTTTCCTAACTAAGGAATTTGCTTGAAGATTGCTTAGTGAGTACGATTAACACAGCAATATTTAATCATATGAAACTATTTTCTTTAGATAAAAATGACTAATACAGACATGTAAAGGGAAAAGTTGCATTGCAAGGAATCGATTTAGTTTCATTGACATCGCTTCATGCATCTAGTCCAGTAGTTATTGTGCAACGCATATGGATTTCATAAAAATTATTCATAGCTGGTTAGATGAACAATGTAAGCATTGGCAACTCTAAAAACTTCCCTCTCTTCCATGTTAAACATTTTCTTTCCTAAGAAAATTCCTAAGTCAGTATGAACCGAAAAGGCATACGATGCACTATTACACAAAGCGAACCAATTTTTAAGATAGAATGTTCAATTTCCTACCTCCTTATAATTTCGTAATTTTATATCAAATTCGTTGTTTAGTTTATCCAACCCATTCTGTACAGTTTTGTACGAGCAGCACAGTTTTTTCAAAGCCATAATCTCGAACGTCTGTAAATGCATGTTTAACGATATGGAATTTCTTAGATAATTAACTTTTACGGTATTTATTTATACAAAAAGAGATTTGGACTTAATCAGGGCTACTAAAACCACCATAGCGTCGACCCGTACAGGCGAAGATCAAATTTGCACAGTTCAGTTTGCTGTTTGTTTACTTGCTCGCCACTAGCATACATGAAAGTTAAAAAATTAAAACTGGGTTTATGAAAAGTCTTCAAAGTAGTGAAGAGTGTGAATTACAGCAACAAAAATTTTAGGGTTTTCATTATACACGGTTTGATTATGACAAAACAAATGCACAGTAATCAAGCTCCTCAGTCGAATAAAAATTATGTACCATATTAAAAGTTCTATGGACTAATTCTGGAGGTTTTTTTTTAACGAAAAGCAATAGTGCTGCTAATAAACTGATAAAAAATTAATCAAATTATTCCAATTACTTTGCGTATTAATGATTTAGATTTGATATTTAAGGAAATAATCTTTAACTAACAAAGAATTATTTATTTTAAATTTGGGAAATGTTACACATCTCCAAGATTTTTGAAAAATTAAAATAGCTAAAAATTACATGATTAAAGTCTACTAATACATCACAATAATTTCTAGAGCTCCAACATTGTTCCATTCCTAAAGGATACATACAAAGCCTGAAAATCTAAAGTCCCGTAAATCCCTCCCGTATAAATTTTCCTCACCTTGTTATGAGATTTGTCGCCACGTGTAAAGGTCTTCGCTAGGGAGTTTTTACTAACCTCGGTCGATGTCCATGATTTGATCACATGTACGGTAGTATATTGAAGTTTTTTTACCTTAACAGTAGCTCCTCCTTTAAACAGTGTAAACCCAATCATTTTTTGAAGGTAATTGCAGTTTCTGTTTCTTGAAAAAAGAATGACGCCCAAAATTGTCTGCATTGCTGCAGAAATAGAATTATTCCGCTGATTCCTATTAGCAGTGCCATTCAATATTTTAAACAGAAATGGTGCATATTTCTGCAAATCCTCACTTAGCTGGGACGGGTTTAAAGTCCATTCATCCCTCGTTATTACATTCTTAGCATACTCACTGTTACTAAGCAGGGATTTGATTTCAGAATTGACAATCCGCTTAATGAAGTTTGACATGACCTCATTTGATTTTTTCTCTGTATACAGCTTTCCTAATTTTTTCCCAGCCGGAGATTTTTGTGTTATTGCAATGAGATTTGTAGGGGAGTTTGGTAAAGGAGAGGTGGAAGTTTCCAGCACATCATCAAAACTTGTTTCAAAGTCTGGAGGTGATGGGAAACTTAATTTTGTATACAGATAGCTGTCGGGTGTTGTTTTATCTCTGAACGCCGTTAGGGATTTGTACGCTTTTGCAAGCAAATTTGCACATTTGGAACATATTGATCGGTCGTCCGACTTTTGTGCGACTGGTGTGTACGGGTTACTCACTGAAGGAAAAGTTTGAGTCACTGCCTCGAAAACTGGGAAATTGTTTCTATGCAATTTAGATGACATTGAAAACTTTTTAATTCCTTCCAAGTTGATGGAACAGTTTATGCACGTTTTGGTGACCATTTTATGAGGTAATTGGATAAGAATGAAATTTTTGGGGCCAAAATAAAAATACTGAAATGTTTTTTTAAAATTACACAAAAATGACAGCTCAGTGGATTAATGTCATTATTAACTTTTATTTCATAAACTAACTTCTTTAGCCACAAATCGTATGCCTTAAATACATAAAGTGACAGGAGATTTTACAATCTTGTTGACACAGTAGGTTGGACTTATTGAATAATACAAATTTACTTAGTAATTTATGATTCGGGAGTGCAGCCGTTTCATTTAGATGTGTGACCAGCTAGCATACATTTATTTTTACAATAAGTACAGCATTGGCATGACTTACATGAGCTTGTTAGTTCTAAATCATGAGAGTTACTTTCACTTTGAGTAATTGGGGATTTATAACCGATGAAATTACACAGAATTGCATGACGAATGCAAGAACTCTTAGGAATAAGAGAATTTTTTTTGAACCTGTCACCGCCGTGAAATAGGATACCTTCGCCTTTTTTTCCATCACGGCTACCTCTCGATAATTTCTGCCACACTGATGCAGGGTCATTATCGGTGTCCCAAAGTATTACTCGCTTTATCGATTTATTATCGATTCCCATCCCATACGCAATGGTCGAAAAAAGTACTTTGATATTGCCATTTTCGTTACTGAAGTCTTTCAAGATTCTTGACTTCGCCGACTTTGGTGTTGACGATGAAAAGTGATCGGAAATGTAATCGATGAGTGTATCATTTTCAACTATCCTTCCATTGTTTAGCAACATTCTACGAAAAAGTATGTTGCACATGGTTGTTTGATTTATTGTTTTTATGAAAACAAGAGTTCTGGGCATTTTGCTTCCTAATGTGTTGGCTTCAATTGCTAAAAACTGGAAACTTTTTTCAAACACATCTCTCCGTCGTACATCTAAGAATATTTCGGGTCTACAAAAAAAGTTAAAACAATTAATATAACTATCAATATCATTTTTAAACGGAAGGCGACATACTTTCTTGAGGTATGTCTCCTTTTGAAAGATAATTCTAACCGGTCTGGGTTGTCAGATATCTCAGTCATCAGATCCTTTCGAATTCCTGTATTCCGAAGAACTTGGTTTTTAGAGGTGGCTGCTAGGGTAGCTGTAAAAATAGCCATGGGGCAATCAACGAATTGGCGAATTTCGTGAATTCTCGAGTATTCTTTTCGAAACTCTTTTCCCCTGAAAGAAAAAAAATATGGATATCGTCTTTACTGGTATCGGATTTTTGTAACCTGCACAATACCATTCACTGGAAACATGACATTCGTCAACCGCGATGAAATCAATTTTATTTATTCCCAAAAACTCCCTAGTTGATTCATTGCTGAGAGTCTCCGGTGATGTCACAAGGTACATGCTGTCCCCATTTTCCAGTGCACCTGTAAGCATATACCATAAAAAACTTAAACATAAAAGACTTTTAATGCGATATCTTACTACTAAATGACACGCAATTTTGAACCTTACTCATTCGAGTTTGCAGTGTCTCATCTTTGATACACTTCTCTGTGATGACAATTCCATTCAAACTCAAATTATTTAGCCTTGTTAGTAAGTCTTTCATAAGACTATCTAAAGGAGAGACGATTAAAGTTGTAGATATCGTGCTTGTTATCTAAGAAGAATTGGAAGAGATTTTATCTGTCAGTATAATTATCTCAACAAAACGGTGAGATGCCTCATGAATGCGTTTAAAGTAGAAGTGCGTACCTTAGCCTTGATGAAAGACGCCATAATCATAGGCAGGGTTTTACCTACATATAAAATAATAATTTTTATTATTACTTTTCTTACAAATCAATTTGCCAACTTATGAACTTACCATAATTAGTCCGTAAAACGACAACAACATCTCGCTCTGCAAGCATATAGTGAATGACCTCAGCTTGAAAAGGCCTCAAAGACTCTTCAAAATTTGATTTATCGGAGGTGACTGCGATAGATTGTGCGTAAAGAAGTTGAATTGCGTCAAAATCATATTCGTCTGGGATGATTTTGGCAACTAACGTATTGTATTTTGGTTTAATTAAATCCCAGCAGTCGTTGCAGATTTGACGACCGTTAAGAACGTCTGGGAAAACCGTGTGTACGCCCCTAACAATTACATCTGTAACTTTTCGCAAATTTAAAAAACATGGTTCATCATGTAAATTTAAAGGGTTGCAGCATCCTATGGAATTTTTTTGATAATCTTCGTATTCAGTCTCGTAAACCACGAAATGGTTTGCACAGCATGACACGCATGGCTCTATAATATTTTCTACATCCGCAGACAGTCGATCGCAAAGCAGTTGCCTTCGGGAAGGTGTCCATAAGTTCAAGTCAAAAAACGGAAAAGCTTGACATAAAAACCAAATATCCTTCAAAAAATAGTCTTCGTGATCTTTACCTTGACTCAAAGTATAAGCAGGGTTTTATACTTATACCCACTGAAATAAACTGAAGCAATGTTGTGTCATACCTGTGTTGCAATTTTCATTTTTTAAAATTCCAATACTGCATTGCATTGTTGAATCACGAACAATGATAGTTCGAGTGTTCAATATACCATGAAATGAAGCAAGCACCTTGTGTGGTTGAAAATGGAAACGAAAACGAGTGGAAGAGGGTAAACAAGTATGAGAAAATTATTACTAGTAATTTCATTAATAGAAAAAAACTGCCAAACATCATTAATAGGACAACTTTTATGTATGTTTCCTGAAGATGAAAAAAATTTTAACCGAGACAAAATCTCATCTTCAGCTGTTGTACAACATGTTTAATCAAACAAACAGTCTGTTTGTTTATTAAGTAAATTGGAAACTGGAAGAGCATAGGTCAAAGTTTTAGTGACTTTTGACTAAAAATTGTATATTTACAGATTACACCTCAAACCATTATGTTGCACGCAGTCTACTGCATCATGATATTATACTCATATCGGTTGCCGGAAGAATAATGACGGAAGAAAAAGGACGAAGCTAAAAAAAATGAACAAAAAAAGGACAAAGGAAAAGAAGAATGAGCCAAAAAAGGCCGATGTCAAAGAAGGATGAGCGAAAAAAGGCCGACGTAAAAGAAGGATTAGCAAAAAAATAACGGAACAAAAAATGCATGAATAAAAAAAGGACGAAACAAAAAAAGGGTAAACAAAAAAATGACGAAGAAAAAGAAGGAGGAAAAAAATCACAGCTCATCCTTTTTTTATCCTCGTCCTTTTTTCGCTCATCCTTCTTTTGCCTCGCCTTTTATTTGCCATCCTTTTTCTTCCGTCCTTTTTCTTCCTGTCCATCTTCTTCCGGGAATCCTCACATCAGTGTGATTAATGATGATGAAAAACATCTAAAACTAGACCTCTGATATCATAAATACAGAAAAGGCCATCTTCAGCTGTTCAACATTGTGTTCAAAACAAAACAAACAGTCTGTTGGATTAAAGATTCAAGTATAAGCAAGAAGATAAGGGCTCAACATTTAGTTATGACTTTTAGCTAAAATTGTATATTTACAGATTCCACTGCAAAGCATGATGCTGGTCGAAGTCTACTGCGTCATTCGATGATGTATAATAATGCTCATGGCATTGGGATCTGTGAGGATGAAAAACATGAAAAACTGGATCTGTAATATCATAAATAGAGGAAATGTCATAGTCAGCCGTTAGAGATTGTAGTCAAAACAAAACAAACAGTCTGTTTGATTAAAGTTTTAATTAAAGGCCAGATGATCAGGGGTCAAAATCATTATAATAAGACGTGATGATGTTTGCACGGAACTCTCAATACTTATCCGATTTTTCTTTCCAATAGCTCATTGGAATCCCCGTACTTTTTTACAGGGATTGATGCTTTTCTTTTTTTTGAAATTAAAAAAAATTGTAAACTTGAAACCTGTGGTTAATTGTTTTGGCTGATGCAGTTTTTTAATTTGATATGTTGTTCTGGAACTAAACTGTATTTTTTGGACAGGGGTATATTCCAGGGGGGGGGATTACTTTTCAAACCAGTCGCCTGACTCGGGAAAATATGTTTTGGTGGAGGGAGGGGTTATAAATCGAGTTTTCGGTATTTTAATATAAAAATAATTTGTTGTTGGAAATAAAATTACCTTAATAATGACCATATTAGAGCTCAGATTATCATCGTTATAATTACTTCGCTATATTACGCTAAACTATACTTAGGTATGGGGCTATATTCCGGGGGGGTTTATGTAGGGGAGCTGTACTCTTTGGTGGGGTTTACATAGAATTTTGAGGTATTTTAAGAAAGGTCTATGAGGTTTAGTTATTTCAAAAGGAAATTATTTTATGATTATTTTAAATAAGCATTCGGTTATTGTAGGGGAAAGTTTATTATTTTAAAACAGTTATATGGGAATTGAATAACTTAGAAGGGGGTGGTTTTACCCAAGATCTATGGGGGTTAAATGATTTAGATGAGGGTTCACTATTAGTTATAAGGTTTATGAGGATCCAGCAGTTTTAAATGGGATTGGGTTTGTTTTAAAAAGGTCGACCGGGATACAAAAACTATTGGTTCATTGTTTTCATCAAGGAAGATTTGTATGTTCGAGTTATTTCGAGCTTTTGCTATTTCTAATTTAATACCTGCTAAATTTCGTGCACTGCATTCATGCGGGTTCTGGGGAGGCTAGTTTTATTATGTCTTTTGACTCAAATTGTATATATACAGATCCCACTACAAACCATGATGCTGGTCGAAGTCTACGGTATTATTTGATTATTAATAATGATAATCCTGTCAATGGTATGATAAAATCTAGAGCTTTGACGTCGAAAACAAAGAGAGAAAATGTAATCTTCAGCTGTGGAACTAGTGGAACAAGATCTTTAACGAAACAGACAGTCTGTTTGTTTAAAGAGCAAATTGGAAACTGGAAGAGCATGGGTCGACATCGTAGTCAATTTTGAATAAAAAATTTTTGTTCACAAATTCCACACCAAACCATTATGTTGGACGCAGGCTATTAAATCATACGATTATGAATATTAATACTCATGTCAGTTCGATGCATGCTGATGAAAAATAGCTAGAACTAGACTATTGACATCATAAACAAAGAGAGAAAATATAATCTTCAGCTAAGCAACAAGATCTTTAATGGAACAAACAGTCTGTTTGTTTATTAAGTAAATTGGAAACTGTTAGAACATGGGTCAAAATCCCACTTTTGACTAAACATTGTATATTTACAGATTCCACTGCAAACCAAAAAGTTGCACGCAGTCTACTTCATCATGCTATTATACTCATATAAGTGTGAATCATGATGATGAAAAACCTCTAAAACTGGAACTCTAATATCATAAATAGAGAAAAGGTAAACTTGAGCTGTTGAACATTGTATCCAAAATGAAACAAACAGTCTGTTTGAAAAAAGACTGAATTATAACCTAGAAGATCAGGGGTCAACATTTTATTATGACTTTTGACAAAAATTGTATATTTACAGATTCCACTGCAAACCATGATGGTGGTGGAAGTCTACTTTATCATTTGGTTATTTATGTTAATACTCCTGTCACTGGGATGCATGATGATGAAATACCCCTTAAACTAGACAACTGACATCACAAATAGATGGAAAAATGCTTATCTTCCAATTTGGAATAGTTTTAAAGTAAACCAAACTGTTCATCTTTGTTTAATGCGAATATGTAAGCTACTAGTGCAGTGTAATATTAAAATTTTATACTTAACTTTGACTCAGTTTGACTTAATTTTCAGCAATAAAAAGACTGCTTTAGCACAACCAGTGAACCAGTAGTCTTACTACACTTCCAAGAGAGAGCTCGTGGAATCTTAAGCTGGTTTACATTTTCTGCTGTTAAAACTAGAATTGGCAGTCATCAATGAAAATTGATAAACTAATAACCATTAACCAACACAAACATTTTTAAATAACAGTAAAAGTGAAGTTCATTCCCGATGTTTAAGTTGCCATCGGTTTAGGTTTTCAACAAATAGACATTTTTGAAAGTGATTAACTTATTGCCAAATAAACTTTAATTTAACTGTTTTTAATGCAGCCGCATTTAATTAATAGTATATTGCTGATGTTATTATTGAAATCTGATTAATAAACAATAAAAGTGGTGCATAATAAGTAGTTAATTAAATTAAACGTTGCCATTGCCATACCGCCCCATCGTCTTTGAAAGTTGAACATTTTATAAACCCTCCCAATAACAGACACGGATGTGGTGACGTCTTCTCAAATGACTCTCTTTAAGTTATTAGCGTGCACGTTGGTGGTCGGCTGTTACGGGGAACCCGACGCTTTTGAAAATCTGTTTATGGATTTCGGCAAGCGTCCAACTCCCCTGTACGTTTGCAATGGCTTTTACGAAGGAGTCAAGTACAGAATCCCCAAGATCAAGGATTGTAATGTCATCTCAAACGTGATGAACAATACTCGTCCAGTCGCTGTAACAACTTTTTGGCTTGACAATGCCCTTAAGCCAATTTCAGCCAAAGAATGCTACGCAAAAAAAACATCCATTAGAAAGTACATGAACTTCTTCGGAGCAAAGGAACAGTGGAGGGTGGAAGGCAGTAAGATACATGTTTCCGTTACAACTTGTAGGGACATAATTAGTAGCAATACGAGCCCTGATGGACGGGAACTAACGAGAATCAAAGCCGGATTTTACGGAACAAAGACATTTGTTGAACCGGAATATCGATGGCTCTCTTATACACAAGAAGCCTTTATCAACTATTACATATCATCGATGGACATAACAGTAGCCCTCACAAAAGATGTAATAATAGCAGGCGCAGGTTTAACAGATGAGTGTTCGCCATCTGCTGGTATATGTCCAACAATAGATGGTTACCTTATTTGGGATGCTACGAGCGTACCAACTTGTAGAATTAAAGAAGGAGCTACAGCTGCTTGTTTGCAGACTGGCAATCACATAAGTTGCCCGGACATAGAATTTTTCTTCAGCGGAGTTAATTCAACACGAATATGTGATGGAAAATTTACCGTAGGATATAACGACCAAGAAATTTTCATTACAACGGAAAACGACGGCGAATTAGCTCCAGATGTTATGTCCACTACGGAACTTCGGAGAAAGCTGAACCTTTCACCTTTAATTCGTAGTAGAAGAGAGAGTAAAGGATTCAACCCAAATTACGTCGCTCATCCTAAATTCAGTTCCAAACATAAATTGCGCCTCGATGTTTTCTTTTATGCAGACAAAGAAGTAAATGCCAGGCTGGCTTACATGTATGACATTATACAGAATGGCCATAATTTTGACATTCAAAATATTCACCACTCTGTGTGCCGTAATCGTCAGCAGCTTTACAATTTAGCTCATTTTATGGCTGAGTCAGGAAGCCCAACAGCACTTGCTCGTACGCTTACCGGGGACAAGTCTTATCGTGCAACTTTAGCAGGGGACGTTATTTCTGTTTGGCGGTGTGAACTTATTGACGACTACTACTTTCTTCCCAGAACAAATTGCACTGTTGAATGGCCTGTAAAATATGTTAAGCATGATCAAAAGATCGGCTGGCTTAGCCCTTTGTCGCACGAGATAGTTCCTGAACCAACAGTTGTGCCCTGCCCACCAAATAACTTTTACTTCGAAATGGGAAATCAAGTTCTTTTGTTGAGCAACAAAACGGTTGTGTCCAACGTTCCATACTTACCCAACTTGGCCGACGGTGATCCAGGCATTAGGGGACTTCCTGATCTGACATTTAAGATGCAAGGTCACTATAGCAGCGAGGACCTAAGTGGAACAGTTACGTGGTCAAATATAGTCCAGCAAGTTTCTTCCAGGATGTTTGTGGATAAAGCCATAGAAAAAGCCAGACGTGGTCAGGAACTCTCAAGTAGCGAAACACTTTCCATATTAGAGCTGAGGAATATGACTTTAGGACCGATGATGACATCCTTCTACTGGCTTATAATTTTGGTTTCGTTTTTTATTTTACTTGTAATGATCGGATATGTCATTTATTTCTTACAGCCCATCAAGAAGGCACTAAAATGGATCTGGTGGGGTATATTTTGGGTTGGTAATTTTCTGTGGGCGTTGGTAGGACGGGCATTATCGTGTGTTCTAGCTTTTCAACCTGTGCGGACTTTAAGCACTGTAAATTTACAGATTGATCAAACTATGCAGACTTCTAACAATGGAAATCTTGAATCAGATCAACCTGTGCAGAAGTCAGACAATGAAAGTCTTCAAATGGATCATAGAGACATTCGTGTAAGGTATACAGGAATCATCATACCACCCACGTACGATGAAGTAAAATTGCCTATGCCACCTATGAGGAAGCCACATTATCCGTTTGACCAATTGCCAGAAGTTTAGGTAAAATCCCTATTACTGATTAACCAAAAAATGTTCACATCTCACAATCAGATGATTTATTTATTTTTATTGGCATAGGTTGTTCGTGCATTCTCTTTGGAATCCGATTCAAGATTTAGGAAGAGGACGGGTTTGAGTGTACACGTTATATTTGATTTACTTACTTTTTACAATTTTTGAGTTTTTTCATATTAACTTTTACAGTTTGTGATTTTTATCATTTAAAATAAAACTAAGCATTTCGTATGAAAACTATGGAGACGTAATTAAATGCATTTTTCTTCTCTGAAATATACCATCTTGTAATAGATACATCCATTTTGTAATTTAAAAGCTAAGCCACATGAGGATGAGGATAAATTTAAAATTAACATTACCAATGCCATTCCATAATTTACCAATAAAGATGTTCATATATTACCCAAGCACTTCACGAATGTACCGTAGCATCTATAATTCCTGTAGAGTAAAGTTCGCTTTATTTTTCATACTGAATGTCTAATTATTCTCTTAGTAGTTCAAGGGAGCATTAAATTAATTCTGTCCTTAGCGATGTAGGTAGTTCTAGACAGAGACTTGATGAACTACGGACCAAGCTGGACTAAATCATTCATGTATATTGCATAGCTACTGTAACCGAGTAAAAGTGTTGCTGTATTTTTTAATTGATCATCGTCGTCAATCATACAATCTAACTTTATTTAATATTCTACATAAAATAACGCAGTAATAATGCAACAACCATGATGATTAAATCAATGAACTTGAAATACAAAGTATGTCTATTTTTTTTGTTTTAAGAGACATTTTTTTAAGAGACAAATTCGTTAAGATTTTATTGAAAATTTCATCCCTGGAAAAAATAGGTCCCGAAGCCCCTTAGGTATCCAACCCAACCCTTATCCGGGTTGCTTACTTTATTATAAATTATAATACATAAAAGCCATTAGCTGAGTTCAAAGGTTGGATCTTGTTCTTAAATGATTATGAATTAGGAGCCTAAGGCATCATTCATTTTTTTAAACATTAATAATTGTAGAAATAATAATGGAGACATGCT
>JAQGBU010001042.1:0-15896 GCA_034698605.1 Isotoma decorata
TTTCTTGAGCTGCTCGCCTAGTAATGAATGTCATCATTATAGCATTCCTTGAAACTACACAGAAGCCTTTGAAGTTGAATATAACAATTTGAATGCAATTGCAAAAAACCTTATGAAAAAGTTCTAAAATCAAAAAAAATAAAATTGATTTAAATTGAATACTCCCAAAACCAAGAAATAGTTCTTACATTATTTTGGGGTTTATGAGAACTTAAGAACCCAGACGTTTTCTGAGCAGTTCGAATACACTAATTGTATTTACCAAGTCTTAATTCAAGTTATGCATCAACGTTGGTACGTATAGTTTCGGTTTTACGTTTTAAAGAATTACATTAATAATAATAATAATAATAATGGCTTTATTATCTGAAAGTTTACAGATAGGAATTTCCTTTCTGATTTCCACCCAACGACAGAAAAAGTACATTTACGTCATGAAAAACTGAATCTCATTGAATCTGTCCGTTCAAGACCATATTGAAATCTCCATAATAACATTAGTTTAAAAATACAGCGAGACACAAAATTCTTCTTTTCAAATGTTAATTAATTTTTAAAAAATTCAAGAAAGGAAATAAAATATTTACTAACCTTTTCAACAGTCTTGATGGGGCTGGGGCTTTTTACGTTTTTTGAAAAAACTCCTACCTTTCTCATGGCTTTCTTATAACCACTTTCACTACCCCCAAGAAAATCAGCAGGACTCATAGGTTCCGGACTTGTTGTAGAACTTCGACTAGGTAATTTTTTCTTTGTTTCGACATTAATATTTAATTTCAATCCGGAAGCGTCCCCTCTCCTTTGAATCACAGGAACAGTCTTAGATACGTCCAAGGTGCTTTTAGATTTTAAAACATTGCTGTTAAGTTTAGAATTTCGAAAGCTTTGTCGAAAACTGATATTTCGACTGAATGAACTTTCAACTTCTTCAAAACTGGGCTCGCTGACCACATGGGAAACTCCACTACCACCCCCATCGGGAGTGTCTTCTTCTGAAACGGTTTGTGGAATCGAGGAATAACTTTGATTTAGTCCTGCGTATGATTTACTTCGAATAGGCAGTAAATTCTCTCCCACTTTTGCTGTCACTGGCATTTTATAATTTTCTAGTAACAAATTTTTAATTTTTTAAATTTGTAGGATACTGATCCTTACTATTGTAGCAAAAGGTCTCAAGATTGAAACCTTTTGTACATCATTAAATTCCATAGAAAAACCACTTACGTAATTAAAAGATTTTTCGTCCAGGTTATGTTGTTCCAAAATATAAAAAGCTTATTTAAAGCTAAAAAATTGCTCTAAAAGTTCAAAAATAACTTAAAAAACTGGCAGTGGTCACAAAGCAATTAATTCTAGACGTCTTGATGGAAACCTTGCTCTACCGCAAATATATTTTTAGTATTTTACGTAAACATTTGTATTATTCGATATTCACATCTTTTCTACTCTTTACATAGCCATGCTGATAGTGCAGAAAGTTATGATAAATCCTTATCATATCTCCCATATAAATTTGTGGGATACCTGCGCTAGCTGAGTGCTGTAGCTGTAATTACCTTCCATTTACTTTGAGTAGTGTAGCTTTTTCCAGGTAAAGATTGTAATAGACCTTGGTTAACTTATTTTGCAATCATGTTATGCATAACGCATAAGTAGTAAATGATTGAATTCTTATCATTTTGAATAAAAAGATTATGATTCAATTTGATTTATCTTTAATTTCACTTAAATAAATTTGACCTTCACTCCCACATTTACAAATGACATGGAGACATGACACAAGGTACAAGGTCTTTAGGAATACTGTGAAGTAAATGTGAAAAATATTAATAACGTATAGCAAAACATTTATCGTTTTCCTTGAAAGATTTATCTCTGTTCATTTGTTATGAATTCGAAAAATGAAGTAGATACTTGTCCAAAACACACAGACGGGGACGAATGGATATTTCAAGATATACATTCAAAACAAATGTATTATCATTATTTCTCAGTAATTTATTTTACCTTATCACTAGTGGTTGTCCGTATGTGTCTCGAACATTGGAAGAACAGCATTGTGTAGGCTGCTGGACCTTATTTTTTCACATAGTGTCCCACATGGCACACCCATTAATCTCATTGTCGTCCTACAACCTAAATGTCGTGCCGGGGACATTGTCCATTTCCTTGTACTTTTGCTGTTATTGGCAAATATGACGTACACATTTCAATTAGTACCATTGTATCACTGTATCATCATTGTATCCTCCTACACAATAGTTCATTAATGATAGAAAGGTGCATGTATTTTCGGGATAATTTTATCCATGAATCAATTTGTTTAAAATTTATAAGCTTTAAATATTGAATCATCACATCATCAGATACAACTAGAATTATGAAATGCATGGAGCGATGTTGGATCAGTTGGGCAAAACCTTTTCATATTTTTGCGTGATTTTTTCATAAGAAATTTTTGGCTAATAATTTGGGTGAAACGATTTTTGTGAATGCCATGCAGTCATTTGCTCGAAAAGCTAAAAAACGCCAAATAATCGAAACAAGAGTATTTTATTAGTCATAAAAATCTAAACACTGATCATAATTCGACTCAATCAATCTATCTAAGCACTGAATCTTCTTTCAAATTCACTTATAACCAGGTTCGTAAGAGGCAATAGCACCAATCAATTGGGATTAAATCATTGTCGTCGAATTTGTTTAAAATGTGTTCCCCATCTGATCGGGCCTCGATTGAGCCTTTCAATTTAGAAAAGGGAATTCACCATTTTGAACCTGCATTGTTTCATTATGCAGTACTTAAACTAGCTTTTTGACTACAAAGTATGATCACATTTTAAGTGATAAACTGAATCTTCAGATCTGTGCCTTGCGATTGAGGAAGTTCAGTTGAGAAAACCTAAAAACCAATTTTAAAGCTTTTGTTGACTTCATTATTGCTGTTGACACTTAGCTTGAGAGTTGAGACACGGTTTAAACAATTAATCATTGAAGTGTAACAGCAATAATTTTATAGTAACATTGAGGTCAGGGAGATGAGGTGTACAGGCTAATTTTAAAAGTAACTCTTTTATTTAGATTTTGCCATAAATAGTATTTAAAAAGTTACAAGCCTTTACATATAACAGTCAAACGATCCATTCGATCAAATGTGTATCAAAGCTTGTAACATTATTTTCACATTGTATTCAGATGGCCATCATTCAAATTTTTTTTAGTAAATGTCCCCTTCGAATTATATTAACAAGTCCACCAATTATCTCAGCTAATGATTGAACATAAAACAGAAATCAAATTTATTTAAGTGGTTTATTTACACCCGAAACCATAAAATGTTCCATAAAAACAACCATCAATCAAATTGAACCACAGAGATGTCAATCAGTAGTGACAATCAGTCACACCCCTCATCATCTGTCAACCAACAATAAATCAACAAAAATCTGATGTTACTATCGATTATCTAGCAGGAATTCATCCAATTATAAAGTTAATTATTGCCTTATTTGTACTTAAGCAGGAATCTAAAGCCAGATTTTGTATATATGATTTGATTATGTAAGGGCCATCCTTTCAATAAACATGAAGAAAAATATTCAACAGAATCTAATTTTTTTGGGTACTTAAGGCCTTCATAAAATGCACTTCTGGAGCTTATCCATGCCGTTTATCCATGGAATCCATCCCACATGCTTGAAACCCCCACCCATCTAAATCAATCAATCAATGTCATTTACTTCTTTTCTGTACCGTTTATAAACACCCTCTGTAATCTCCTTGATTATTGTGCTTACATAAACCAAGACTAAACACAAATTTGATATAAATGACAAGGATTTTGAAAATTTCAACTCAGTTCGGTTGAGGGTATTAAATAGATCCGTTACTCTTTACTCATTTAAAATGAAAACGTTGTTAATTGTAGTACTTGCCCTATGTGGCATTTTGGTAGAAGGGAGGCTGGAGTATACTAACATGTACTCTGGGGGCTATGGAGCGAATCTGATCTTTGACCTTCCTGCAGCCGTTGAATCTTGGACTGCTACGTTTGAATTCGATATCATTCCTGATGAGTTTCAGGTGAGAAAAGTACTTTCCCTTTGGGCCCAAACGTGATAATGTATATATGCATAATAGGTAAAACTTGTTCCATATAAATAGCAGGATGAGAAACCTTTGTATGTGGAAGTTTTATAAAGTCTAAAATGATTTTAATGGAAAATTTTACACACATTTATTTAAATAGTAATGATGAGTATTTATGGGTGAAATAGAACAGGATAATCCACACGGCTACGGCGTTATATGCAATAATGATGGAGGGTCTTACTTATAAATTGTTTAATTTTTAGATGTACAACGGACAAGTCGTGAGTGGAACGGAACTGATCTATGAAATCCACAGTAATGGACCAACGGAAGCTGGAGAGGTACATTTAGACTTTGGAGTCCGATATTCTCAAACTATGCCTCAACTAAAGACTGCAGTTGTTAATGGAATGGATGTGGATACAAGTAATTTTTCACCAAACCAATTTCAACTTTGAAAACTCTCATAATCGAAAATAAATTTGATACAAAGTGCGGAAATATTAATATGACAAACTTTATTGCCAGATTATGTTCCGCCCCCACCACCAACAGTTCGTCCCACCAAGCCTCCAGGACCTCCAGGAACTTATCATTATGATGAGGTGATAGGGATGTCTTTGGAATTCTATGAAGCTCAGAGGTCTGGAAAACTACCAGAAAGTAATCGAATTGTCTGGAGAGGAGATGCTTTTGTGGATGACGGACAGTTGGAAGGTCTTGATCTTACTGGAGGATACTTTGACGGTAAATCAAGATCATTAATACACTTCCTAATCATACAAATTACCTAAAAGCTTTCTCTAACAGATCAGACATTAAGTTGAAAGCGATCTCTTCGTTGCCCTTACACATCGAATTAGATAAATTGTATACATTTCAGCTGGAGACCATGTAAAGTTCGGATTCCCTTTCGCATACTTCACAACGGTGATCAACTGGGGTCTTATTGAGTACCTTGAAGGGTATGAGGCTGCCGGTCAGGTTGAAAATGCTTATGATGCTATCAGATGGTCTCTTGACTATTTTATCAAAGCTCATCCAACTCCAAATGAATTTTATGGTCAGACTGGAGATGGTGCCGCTGATCATGCTTATTGGGGTAAGGCCACAGGCTAATAGTCTAATCACATACTTTTATAGCCATCATAAGTTCAAAAATATTTAAACCACACAACCCCGCAAATTTCTCAACACAGTTATAAAATATTTCAACAGAAAAGGGATGTTGGATGAAATGTAAAATATTCTAAGTATAGCATAGTTAAATAACATTTTTTTAAAACAAAAGGTCGACCAGAAGACTGGGAAGCAGGTCCAAGACCTTCATTCAAGATAACAACAGCACAACCGGGCTCAGATCTTGCTGGAGAGGCTGCAGCTGCCTTTGCTTCAGGTTACCTCGTTTTCAAAGAAGTCGATCCAACCTATGCTGCTACTCTTTTGGAACATGCCACCCAGTTGTACGAATTTGCAAATCAATACCGAGGACTTTATACTGATGCTATTCCTGCTAATGGATTCTACAAGTACGATTTATATTTCATATCTATAAACATCTAAAACAAATATTCCGGTTGGGTCCCGAGTTTAATTAGTGCATGTCCTTATTAGTTCGTGGTCTGGCTTTGGAGATGAGTTAGGTTGGGCAGCCGCATGGCTCTACAGGGCTACAAATGATGCCAAATACCTCGAAGATGCAAATGCTCATTGGGATGAATTCGGTTTAGGAGAACAACCCCTTGAATTCAGTTGGGACGATAAGAAAGCTGGAGTTCAAGTAATTTACCAATAGCAATGTAATTTAAATCATACATTGCTAGATAGATATTTCTAAACCCTACGGTTTTTAATTAAAGGTCCTCCTTGCAAGAATCACAGGAGAGACGAAATACGTAGATGCTGCTACATCATTTTGTGAATTCATTGTAAATGAAATTCCTAGAACGCCCAAAGGTCTCGCATATATTTCCCAATGGGGATCCCTTCGGCATGCTAGCAACGCTGCATTTATTTGTCTCAACTTAGCCGACCTGGGTGTCAACACTGATTCATACCGAGCGTTTGCAAAACAACAAATCAACTACATCTTGGGAGATACAGGTAGAAGTTATGTTGTTGGATATGGAGTTGATCCACCACAAAGACCACATCATCGGGCAGCGTAAGTTCCAATTGTTAATCACGACCATGGGCCAATAAATAAAAAAAGTACTTCTGGAATTGACAGAAAAATGTATTAATTTTATTTGCAGGTCTTGCCCTAATCGCCCAAGTCCTTGTGACTGGGCGAATGGAATGCAAAATCCAGGAGCTAATTACCAAACAATTTATGGAGCTCTTGTTGGAGGGCCAGGTGCAAATGACGAGTATGTTGATGACCGAAATGACTTTATTCACAATGAAATTGCAACAGATTACAATGCAGCTTTTCAAGGTGCCTTAGCAGCCCTTCAAGTACTCAAGGACAATGGAGAACTCCCTTGAAGCTTACATCTTATAACATCTATTAATTCCGGTTTAGTCTACACTAATTTCTAATTAAAAATTTTAATCGAGCCCTCAGTTAATATAATATTTTCGAATAAAGGCTCATTATGAATCCCTATTGGGCATTAAATACTAACTCAAATCCTTATTAATAACTTTGACTTGAAAATTTTTGTACTCGCAACGAAAACTTCCCAGTGAATTCACAGTTTGTAATAAAGTAGATTTGAAATTCGCCAAATTAAAAGAACTCCTTAAAGTATTTAACAATCTCCAAAATCAATCCGGTTTAGTTTTATTAAGCAATTTTTATCGCATACATTTACAACTGTCAAAATATTTTTGTGTTAATATCAAAGGAAAGTAGGCAGGAGCAGCGATATTGAAGTATTAAAAAAGCCTAATCCCGATCCCTAATCAACTTATCATAAATCATAAAGCATAGATAAAGCTCCAAAATAATTAAAGTGACAAATGCTTTTCACTGATTTATTGCCTATAACGTTAAATGTTATTATACCCTGTTAGCCAATGATCCTCAAACTATTTTTAAATTCCTTGGGCACCAACTTTCCGTTGTGGTGTTTTCTTTTACATGACTCAGTAACCTATCCTATGTGGTCATATTTTCTAGACAGATCCATCCCTACACAAGGGGCCATTGATGCATTTCTAAAGTTATGATATCAAGGAGATTTGCCATTTAAATTCCCAAAAATTTTAAAACTAAAAACAGGATTCGCACATATTATAAAATGCATGGTATTATAGAACATTTCGTACCAACCATAACTTAACCAGCAATGATCATATACAAAGCCCTTAACTTTTTAACGGGTTTTACTGATTGGCACGTCCTTCTCTTATCAACTCATCACTCAACCCATCTCTATTCCTGATAAATAAGAGATTACAATTCCACAATTTAAGCCAGCAATCTTTCCATTATGCATTATCAATCTGTTTATGGTTAAAGGATACTCGTCTAACACCTATGTTATTGTTAATGGCATTAAAGCATTATGACAGGAGGGATGATTTTTAAGGTAACGTAAACAAGCGGTGAAAGGATGAAAGGACACAATGTTAATCAAAATCTATTTGATGTTATTTCGAAAAATTTTGATAAAGCAATAAAAAGTATATCAATGAAGAGTTTATCCGCACAAGATATATCACCTCCACATGCAGAGATTTGTCTTGCATGTTACATGTTACATGTCTGAATATGATTTCTTATTCATTCGGTCTCATGAATATTAGTACGCAAGCAGTAAAAGCAAAAAGCAAACAGTTGACTTTGAATTAAGCCAATTACCTAATTTTTTATAATTACAACTACTCCTTTTTCCATTTCGAGTATGAAATTATTTGACTTCATTTGAAAAATTGATTAAAGCTGTCTTATAAAATTTTGGCAATTTTAATAGTTATAAGATCGATAGACTAAAGCTAAAAGATGTCGGTGACGCCACATCCACATCGTAAATCAACATTACTGTCACTAATATATTTGCTTGGAGCAGTTTGCTTCATGACAGCCATTTGGACTTTACTTATATCTGAAAAATTTGAGGCTGTGCAAAATGTATTTATTAATTTTCCGAGTAAATTAACTCTGGAAGATTTTAAATCTACAGGACAAAGTAATAGGGAATTTGTAAGCAAACGTAGCAATATTACTAGAGATCAAGGGATGGATATTCAATTCAAAGAAGGGCTTTTTCAAGACGAAATTAAATCCATGCAGGATATTCCCATAAGACGGAATGGCAAATTTAAGAAAATTAATGAGAACTTACTCCCTTTTGTAAGCAAATGTGGACAAAGGCCTTCTCTGTTGGATATTGAAATCAGCAATACGTACTGGCAGGTGTGGTTACCAATAACATAAATTGTTTAATAAAGTAAATCCGTATGCACCAAACTTATTAGAAATTATATATGTAATAAATAATGCCTTTCCAGTATTTTATGTAAATTCTTAATTTTTAGACGATGCGAACAAAAGGTAAACCTGAGTCCACACTAATATTTTTATATGGAGCATATGTGGATACGCGAGTAGAACCTCCTGTCGTAAGGCTTTTGGCTGATTCTTATGACCTTCTCAACTCCACTGAAATGGGACAACCCGAATTTTGTCAGTTTTGGTACTCAGGCATAAACAAACCTGTGGTCGTTAAGGTTAGTCTCAGATTCAATTCGTGGAATGATACACAACTTTGTTAAGCTTCCTTTCAGTGCGCTATAACTGTTTTCCATTAATTTTTTACCCAAAACTGTACCTAGAAGTATACCCAAAAGTTTCCAAAAAAATAATTTGAGATACCTTCGTAAAGTCAAAAATTGCATTTGTTTCTTTATTATGCTCCACATCCGGTTTTTTAAAATATCGCTTCATTAGCAAAACAAAATTAAGAGACACTGAAGAATTCTTGAATGTCTTGTTGTAAACATATAGATGGAAAACGTAACATATGTCTGGGATGAGAGGTGGGGTAAAAATGGTCATTATCACCCTTACCTCTTGACTTGCGAGCTACCTCGACTGAACACTGTGAAAGTATGTGCTTGTAAATCCATCAAATATTCTAGCCAAGTATGTTTCTTACAATAATATTTAACTAGGTACCTTATTGCATTTTAGAATAAGTCCAAAGACCCACTGACACCTGAAGAAATTCCTGAATCTGTCTCAGTAGTTGGAGAAAAATGTGAAAAGTCTACAAATGACGTAAAAATCACCTACAATGTTCCCGAGGTGAAAGAAGATTTTGGAGTTTGTGTTAAAGCAGTGGATTTAAGTGCTGACGACTTATCCATACGATTTATTGAATGGATTGAAATGATAGGTATTCTTGGGGCCAGTAAAATTCACTTCCATCTTTTTGATGTGCATCCAAATCTCTACAGCGTAAGTTATGATTTAGTGACTCAAAGCTAGATTAAATTAAAAGCTGAACTCAAATAGTTTTTAATTGAATATTGAACATTTGCATTTTGATTAAAGACATGAAATGTTTAAGAGCAAGAATTTTGGCAGGCAAAGTCTGTTTTTCTTAGCTAATTCATAAAAGAATGCGGATTTTCAAATTATGTTGTATATTTCACTTTATCCTCTTTACCTAATCAAGTTTGATTTTTCTTTTCTCCTCAGTTTATTAATTTCGGATCAATTTTGGAGATAGGTTTAGAGATTTAGGCGAGTAAAAAGCTAACATTAACATTTTGGGTCAAATATGAGGATTAAAAAATAATTTTCTTTCAGGTCCTGAAATATTACGAATCAAAGGAAAATGTAACTTTGAAGCCGTTTACACTTCCAGGATTCCAACCAAATCTTCCCATGTATAGAAATAGATACTTGTACAACGGGGTAATTGCCATTCAGGATTTGTCTGTAATAAGTTGACTGCGGGGTAAATAACAAGGGAACGGGGTTTTGGTGAAACAAGGATTTTTGAATTATAAATAAACAAAATTAACGAGTGTTTTATGGTCTGTGACCTGCTTGGCGAAACAATAGTTCTTACAATGGTTTGAGAAACTGTGGAGGTTTCAATTTTTCGTTGAAGAAACCCTGACCACCGGTATAGAGTTATTTCTAATGCACTGACGCATCACGACGTAAGTTGAAACTAAAAACTGACTACCTCCACAGTTTCACAAACCATTGCATTTTAAGAACTTTAGTTACAATTTCACCAATCTCCAATAATTTCCAAGAAACTACTGTAAGCCCCAAACTTAAATTCCTAATTATCAGAAAAATAAAAATAAATGAAAATAACTTTCAGGCTAAGCTGTCAGTAAAACGGAGGCAGGAAGTGATAGCATACAATGATTGCTTCTACACGCACATGTATTCTTACAAGTACATTGCCATCATCGACTTCGATGAGGTAAAATACCATACACGTGAGGCAAAATGTTTAAGTGTATTTGAAATTATCGCTTCCAACAATAGCCCGTATCAGCCCTTTTCAAAGAATATCAGCAAATTGGCATTTATCCCTAGTAGAAGCGCGTTAATTGACTAATACATGTCTATATACCATTCTATTAATTTCAGGTAATAATTTCAAAACAATCTACAAACTGGAAAGAAATTATACAAGAATTAGACATAGATATAGCAGATACTAAAAGAGTAAGTCCATGTTTCCAAATGATGCTGTTTGTGGACAAAATAGTGAAAAAGGGTACGGATATTGTCTATGCGAATGCTCCAAATATTTCGGATCAAATTGAGGGCCATCCATACATGCTTAATGTAAGTTCATTCACTATATTATTCTGTACCCAAATAATTAATCCTCCCAGGCCAAACCAATATGATTATTAATTAGTGAATCATTTATTGAGAGCAAGGGTAATCCAAAATATTTCAAATCTACTTTGTTTTTGTAGAAACTAAACTATGAGCTGAAAACGACATGCAACCCAGGTAGAGTTCGAGGGGTTAAATGCCTCCATAGTACAGATAATGTTCTAATTCTACACAATCATAAGCCAAGAGTTTGTTTAAGTTACCCTTGCAGCAAAAATATAAATAATACAATCGCCTACACTCATCATCACAAAGAATCTTGCAATAAAGATGGACACAACGAAACTTTATTAGATCAACCTTTTGGATATGACCCTACTATACTAAGGTACAAGACGGAATTAATATCAAGACGGGATAAGATTATGCTAGACCTCCAATTATAAATCAATAATTACGCATTAATGCTGTTATTATAGAAGATTCAGCCTTAATTAAATGCAAATTAATAAGAGGATTGTAATGTAAAATTAATAATGCTTGATTGTCCGAGCACACAATTTAAGCAATAATGGCCAAACTCCTCAGCCGGCGGAGCTTTGATTAATACTTTCACCATTAGCGCGTGTAAGACTCTCGAAAGTTCAATGTGGGTCTTACGTATCGAGTTTTACGATCGTTTGGTTTAACCAAATATTAGATAGGAAATTAGCCAAGTAAATTTTTACAACTTTTTCAAAATTCTAAAAAAAAAGGTTATTTGTTGAAGGCAACTATCTACCCGATGAGATGCAATTCATCTAAAATCGTGCCCTATGCCCTTCGACTGCGTGGTCTAAAAGAGGTTATGTTATTAGTTGTGCTTATCAATGAAAATCAGATTTCCTGCCTCTAAAATGAACTCTGACCTCGCAGATACTTCAAATTAATAGGAACATTTTTTATTTCTATCGCACAGTCTCTCAATTAAGACTCTTACAAAGGTTCTATCTAAATTTGTAGAACTAAAAAAAGAATAGGTGGTCACACGTGTTTATAAATGCTAAAAACATTTTTGTGTCATTATAAAAGGAAAATGTACAGTGCCAGTGGTATTGAAGCATTGACAAAACCTAATCACGATCCCTTATCAACTTATCATAACGGATAGATAAAGCTCCAGACTAGTTGAGCTGACAAATCTTCTTCATTGATTTAGTGTGTATAATGATAAATGTTATTATACCCTGCTCGCCAACAATCCTTAAAATATTTTTAAATCCCTTGGGCATCAAAAAATTTCCGCAATTCCTTTATGACGACATGACTTCAGTGCTACCTAGCCTAACGTATCTAGTACTATTTTGTAGACAGGTTTATCCGTACGCTGGTTGTAGGGCACAAGGTCGGGAAAAATAGTAATCGAAAAATGAATATCAAAACCAAAAACATTCAAATGAGAAAAGAATATCGAACACAACGACATAAGATTTTATCAAAACAACGAATTTATTATGCAATTACACTGGTATTAACAAATATT
This sequence comes from Isotoma decorata, assembly GCA_034698605.1. Taxonomy (NCBI): domain Eukaryota; kingdom Metazoa; phylum Arthropoda; class Collembola; order Entomobryomorpha; family Isotomidae; genus Isotoma; species Isotoma decorata. The sequence continues at coordinate 12,378 of JAQGBU010001042.1, forward strand.
AGGATTTTTCATAAAGCTGAAACCATTTTACAATTTCGGGATAATGAAATTCGATTAATTGGACGAAACCTTTACAATGAAAATTTTCAGTCATTTGGGCGAATGCTTTCGTTATGATTTCGGTCATTTGGGCGAAAAATAGAAAATCATAGAATTTATTTGGTTTGGGTCCTATAAGAGATTAAGTAGGTCAGTCTTGTGAGCCTGCCAATACAATTGTCGAATTTGAGGTCAGATTAGTCCACGCGTAAGAACCAATGTCTACTCGAATAAAATTCCGGGGTTACAAAAGTGAATTTGTTTCAATGTAATGACCGTTTCGCCCAAACCACTAGTCAAAAATTCTTTATGGAAAAAGGTTTCGCCCAACTGACCCCACATCGATTTACAATATCTGGGTATTTATGATTACGTTTTCTTGTGTTTTCCTTGGCATTATGTCCCTAAGACAGTCTTGACTTGTTAAAAATTTCAACGAGTTGCTGCTTCAACTACCTTGCATATTTACCTTTTTCGGTTTTCATAAAGCCTTATTTGATAAAATTCGATATCTTTTTCATTATAGGTTTTTGGTTTATACGTTCTTTTTGGACTACTTTTTTATTCGACGTTCCTGATTTGACCTTCAGCCAGGGATGTAACCTATCCCTCAGATAACCCCACCTGTCGACCTGATAAGAACGATAGGTAGCCAAAATCGAGATAAAAGACTGATAGGTCGATAAGTGGTTTTTAGAGGAAGAAAGATAGAAAGAACACTTTTAGAAAAAAAAAAATTGAAGAAAGATAGAAAGATATTTCATATTTTCGCGTAAAGATAGGAGTGACATGAGAAAGGTCTGAAATGGGCCAAAGAGAGACTGAAAGATATGTCTTGTATAAACTTACGATAGGTTTTTCAGGGTGATATGTATGCCACCTTTTGGCAAATTAAAGTGATTTTATTTTTAAATCTCAACTCCATTTAAAATTTTGCAATTTTTTTCTGCAATTCAGTCTAAAGTCTCTACTCTATATATTGAGTTCTCACATTCACATCTTCACATTCTGATGTCTCATTCTCATATCATGTGATGATTCCTGGAGATCTCACCTCAATTTCTTTGAACCATCATTTTGTGCTCGTCATTGTCGTCCTTGTCAACTCATTCTACATAATAATCATATAAGATATCAAAGTCACATAAATTTCATTTAAATCAATTTAAGTCAAACAGACAAAACTAGTCATTAACAGAGATTTAGGCCGGCCTGAATCAGAAGGGGGGTACCTGGTGCTTAAACCTACTACTATTACACCACAGACCCAAATTCTACCATTAAGCAGCGTACTAGGTCCGAGGGAGAACGGCGGACAGGACGGTTTGTGATTTGGTTAAAGTAACATGGAACGCTCTGGCTCTAGTCGTGGTCGTGGTAGGCATAACAAGAAGAAGAATTATAACCCTGATGGTCAACGTAATGAAGCTAGTAATGGATTTGACCTTAGTCAAGAAGGCAGCACAGAGAATGTGCCTAGCGGAAGTGCTAATGCTACTGGTGTAACTGGTGTTCAGGAAGGGGGGATGAGAATAGGTGACAGTTCAGTGCTAAACAACGATGGTAGTGGGGTAGATAACCAAGCAGAAGCAACTAGTAGCGGTAGTGGTAGTAGCAGTAGCAGCTCTAGCGCTGAGGCAAGTGCTAGTGATAGCATAAGCGAACTGGAAAAAATGAAACGAGCCTTTTTGAGTGAAAAAAGTTCGGCTGTTCCTACCGGACCAAAGAGGTTTAAACAAAGTGTGTTTGTAAACAATGTATTTGCAACCACTACAGTGAACACAACCACACCGACACCAACCACCAAAATCAATCCCCTTCTTAAAGCGACAGCAGAAGTTACGTACCCTCACCACTTTCCACATTTCCGCTTTAATAGTAACTACGAGAGAAGTTTCAAGTACATTTGTCATGTCGATGCATCGAAAGTTACAGTGAACTGTACCCTTCCCTTGACGAAGCCGGTTCCGTTAAACTCTCTCGATGGGGAGGAGGCAGTAGAAGTTGTAACTTGTGGTCGAGCATTAACCATTGATGCAACCAACTATGGGAATTTAAAACGTCACCTAAGGGTATGTGAACAATTTGGATGTGGGTAGATCAATAATAAATTATTGCCGGCAATAATTTATATTTACCCAATGCTAATTAAATGATTTTATTTCTGTAGACTGTCCACAAGGTAGATGTTAAAGAAACTATGATAGACGATGAACTTGTACCATATGGAAATAGATATGAGCGAAATCACAGGAAGCAGCAATTGGTTGATGCCGCCGTTGTGAAAATGATGTCGGAAGGACTACCGTTTAGCTTTGTGGAGCGAGAAAGTTTCAAGAAATTTGCAAGTCTTCTTGACCCTCGAGTTCAAATAAAAACTAGGCAAACCTATGTCACCCACTTAAAAAGATGCGCTGAAAACCTGGTAATTGATGCTTCATTCAAAAATAAAATAAAGTCGTTATTTTTATTGAAGGATGTTTTGTGAATTACAGATAAAACCGCTGATTGAGAAATTGTTGAAAAAAGCTGTACCGGATTTAGGTTTGCACTTCACTGTTGATATCTGGAGTAGCCGGACTAGAAAACAAGTTCTTGGAGTAAAAATTCACTTCATTTCCGATGAATGGAAACTTATAGTGCGAACAATCGCACTAGTTGAGTTCAATGAAGACCATACCGGACAAAACATAAAAAACAAGTTTATGTCCATCATGTCGAGTTTCAATATACTCGAATCCAAAGTAAAATTTATTTATGTTAATTTAAGCAACATTTTAATTTTGGCCGGCCAGAAATTAAATTAAAAATTTTTTTTCGGCAGATTGGCGTAATTGTTAGCGATAATGCTAGCAATATGCGTAAAGCATTTGATTTGCAAGATGTATTGGACAATGTTACTGATTTTGATTCAGACTGTGAGGACGAGATGAATGGGGATGAGGAGCCAAGTGATATAGGGCTGACTACAACTACAACCCCTATAGGAGTCGTCCGTGGTCAGTCTTTCCAACTAGACTTTGACAAAGAAGATGTAGTTGAAGATGATGCTGCGTCCAGCATTGCAGATTCTACGACAGATATGATAACTGGCTTAGGGTGGAGCGGCTGCCTGGCCCACACAACACAGCTTGCTATCAATGAATCTATAAAACGCGATGATACGGTTATGGAACTAACAAATTTAGTGAATAAAACTGCCAAGTTTTTTAAGGCATCGCCAAAGTGGTTAAACATTTATCGAAAAGAAGTTCAGGAATCATGTGACTGCAATAAATCTCCTGGAACACATGAAATTCTGTTACCTAATACTACCAGGTGGAATTCCACGCTGTTTGCTATCGAAAGGATGTCAAAGGTAACGGCAGCATTGCAGAATAAATAACCTTAGTAAATTTAGGCCGGCCAAAATTTAGTATCATTAGTCTCTTTCTCCTAATTCTCTATTTTAATTTTCAGCCACACGTCTATAAGACGATT
>JAQGBU010001043.1:0-15891 GCA_034698605.1 Isotoma decorata
ACCTGAAGTCATGTTTGGCTTTAGGGCAAGCGGAGGACAATGCGAATGTGGACGGTCTAAATGTAGACCAAAAAAATTTAATAGACAGTCATAATATGGGTAAAATTACCGACTTTCTTATCTTTCTTACCTACTAATGCATTTCTATCAATTTTCCACAAGCAAGCTGAGGAGTGTGAGGGGTTTTCGCAAGAGTTCAAATCTTAGGAGTGGCTAACTACTTTTGTTCGGTTTTTTCACTACTGTTGACTCCGAAAGTTGTCTTATTATTTAGAATAGGGTCTTTGGATTGCGGAATTGAAGGAGAAGATCAGCATTATTGACCCGGATAAGCGACTTTCAATTCTAGAGCATTTATGCTATTATGATGAGGATGCATTGGTACGAGAATATATTTCAAAATTGTTTAAACATAATATAATGCCTACGACTCCAGACCTTGAAGTTTTAGAGTCTTGGCTTAATTTTCAAACAAAGTGTGGTATTACAAAGATAGCACAAACAGATTGTATCCATGACTTCCTGTATTATTTTCAGTCAAAATATTTTATGGCTAACGTAAGTGGAGCAATTGAAAATAACATTCATATTTTCAATCCTAAATCAAATTTTTATATTCCACAATTTGCAAATCTACCATTGAAATGTCATGACAAATTCAACGAAATGAAGAAGGAATTTGTGATGAATATGCAAATAGAGTCTAAAGAAGGTAGCCAGTTCGCAGTGGAACTTAGATTACTTCGAATTTCAGATAGGCTTTTGGAAGAGATTAACAGACTAGTTCCAGATACTACCGATCGCCAAAATACATTTTGCCATTACTTTGCAATGTTATACATTAAAGCAAAAAGTGAGTTTCTTAAGAACTTTAAGGTTAAAACCATTGATTGGTCTCGTAAACAATCAAAAATCACAGAGTCATTGCCGTCTTGGCGAAAGCAAAATGACTGCCCTCCTCCAACTTCAAGCAACAAATTTGGTATAAAACTCTGCGATAAAATCTTAAAAGGCGAACAGGTATTATCTGGAACGGAAGTTAAGAATGAATATGGTGAGTTGTTAAACAATAAATTATTGTCTGAGTCTGATAATACAGGAGGTCATGAAATTAATGAACATAAAAGTTCTGAATACAAACGTTATCCAAACCGAGGTAAATACTATCAAAGAAATGATAATTATTCGGATCGGAGAACGTTCAGGGGAAATACATCCTTTCGAGGATATAATTCCTCACATATGCCCCAACAGTTTAACAAATCTAACGATATGAGTAATTTTAATGCAAAGATGAGTAGACGCTTCCATCCTTATTCAAGGGGTAATGCTAGAGGCAATTCTAGGAATAATGTAAGTAATGGTCAAACTGAAGGTTTTCATAATTCGAACATCGGTGATAATGACAAACAAAAAGAAAAGTCGAATCATAATTCTTCTCAATCTAAAGCATCCTTCTCCGAAGGAGCTAAATTACTTGCATGACAGTTAGACAACAATGATGAGAGACCCCCCAATAATGTAAAAAATAAACGTCAATTCAAGAACATGAAAAAAGTTTTTGAAATTGATTTTCCCATAACTCACAAAGATAATTCTGAACTGTACAAATTGTATAAAATCACATTGTCAGGTAATGACAACATTCACAATCTTGTTCCTTCCTTCAAAATACCTTTTTATGTAAAAGCAATACTGAATTTAGGACTTAAATTTAGTTTTTTATCCAAACCAAATATCTCGAAACTAATTTCAAGCTTAAATGAAGCCAAACGTAAAATCGCTTGGAAAGTGTTTTTTAAACTAGAGGGGTCTGAAACTAATTTAACAGAATTCGATAAAACCAGAATAAAGTTTCGAAAATTTCATAAATTGAATTTGGAATTTCATTCAGAAATCGAAGAAGATATTTTTACTAATGTTAATATGAACAAAGAGTTTGTCAAACTAATTACATCAAAAATTACTTCTGACTCACTCATTGTTTCAAAATTATGTAGTAAGTACTCCGAATTCATTAAGCTGAATAATTTAGTAGTAGGTCAAGCGGATAAAAATGCGGGCGTATGTGTCATGAGTAAGGTTGATTATGATAATGAAATTGATAGACAGCTAAGTGACGAGTCCACATATAGGCCATCGACTGTAGCAGAATATACACTTAAAATGTCTGAATTTACTGATAAAATTAATTACTTTTCAAAGCGTATGCCAACTGAGTTAAAATTAAAAGATTTAACCAAGGAAGGTCATGCGCCAGCTAATTTTTATACTTTACCCAAAATGCATAAGCATTTTGAAAATTTTCCCATTGGCCGTCCTATTTCTAGTACATGCAATACTGCCAATCAAGGCATAAGCATGCTAGTTGATACTATACTAAAACCAATTTGCAATTTTATCCCAGAACTGATTATAGATACGTCCCACTTACTATTTTTACTAGACAATCTTAAATTAGATCCTAACCGCAAATACGTACTATTAGTAGCGGATATTAATTCCATGTACACTGAACTAATAGTTCAAAAATGTAAAGAAAATTGTAGTCAACAGTACGATAAATATAAAAATCTGATTTACCCAAACCTTAATTTAACTAAGTCGCAAATTAATACTCTTTTACATTTATGTTTGGACTATAGTTTTATAAAATTTAAAGACCAATTCTTTGTTCAGCATAAAGGAATTCAAATGGGTAACTGCGGTAGCGTATCAATAGCCAACATTACAGCCGGGATAGAACTGCAAAATTTATGGCAAAAAGAAATGGTATTTAAAGCCAGATTCATTGATGATTTATTTTGTATAGTAGATAGTACAGATATTAAATGCTTTGAAAATTGGACATCCAAGACGTTTCAACATAATTTTTTAAAATTTACAGTTGACTACAGTAATGAAGCCATAAATTTCTTAGACTTAACAATTAAATTAGACAAAGATAATAAGATCAATACTAGCTTGTATCAGAAACAGATGAATCGTCATCAATTCATACATTATGAATCTTGTCACCCAAGACATATTTTAAATAATCTCCCTTACTCATGCGGTTTGCGAGTGATACGCAACTGTTCAAATGAACAGGATACTTGCCTCGAACTTACCAAATTATGGGATAAATTCTTTAATAGAGGTTATCCTACTCACGTGATAGAAACATGCAAGCTTAAACTGTCATTAATAAACAGGAAAATGTTATTGTTACCGAGTAAAAAGTCAGTTTTAACACATATCAGCATTAACAATCCGGAGTTACTAATTACACATAATTTAAACCAGTATAATAATGAAATTAATACTGAATTAAATAATACGTTTTTGGTTGTACCATTTTACAAAAACATTTCCAACCTAGGAAAGACCTATCGGGAGTTTCTTATAAATGAAATGAAAAAATGTAAAAATGAGATGGTCAAGTCAGTGATATCTGATATAAATTTATGTATTTCATACGAAATCCCAAATTCGATACTCAAAGTCTCAAAATCATAAATGTTACAAGTACCGGATATAATTTGAATAATGAGAATTAACATTCAAGGAACAACCATTTTTAGCATTATATGGGCGAGGGATATCATCATTAGTCTGTGAATCTTACTAAAAGCGCAGTTGGAAGTTGCATTTGAGCTATTTCTAACTGACATTGAATGGAGTAAAGTTTAATTTTAAATTTTAAAATAAACAGATTGCAAAGTTAATAATCAGTTTAATAAACATTACCGATTGTAAAAATATTTGTAAATAGTGTTTCAAAACATATTTCAGCTAAAGGATTACGGCTTCGAGGTTAGTATTTAAAATATAATAAACAGCATGTAATTTAAAACTTAGGATAAATAAATAATGTTATCATTATTTCATTACTACTTAAGACATGCCAATCGATAAGATTTCCATGTATTAAGGATATTTAATTAAATCCAAAATTATGTATTATAATTGAACAAAAACATAAATGATCATTGTAGCCTGATGAAGATTTTCTAAAATCGAAACCGGTCGCAGACAAGCCACAGTACAATAAACAATTCTGTTTCCATGAGGGTGTTCCACCAGAGCAATTTTTCAATAAGCATTCAAAACATTTCCATTTCCATATATGTTAGACTATTCAAAAACCATGATAAACACAAGAGTGATGACGTTTTGATACCCATATAGGGTCGCAGAACACGAGGACAGAAGACGAGAATCTGGATACATAACCATACAGATATTAACTGATGGTACACAATAAATGGATGAAAAGCTAACATTATATGAAAAATTATATGAAACAACTTTAACCCACATACATGACCTACTGGATGACACTTGGTGAACAAAACCCCACCCACAAACGTACATGTACGATTTTTATTGAATGAAGCCAAATTTATTATTTGGGTGATAGCAGTTACTCAGTTACGTCACACGGTGTCTTGGGTTTAAAAGTCACTTGTGAATAAGCTGAAACTTTGCAGGGATTAAAAATAAATATGCCAAACTACTTTTAAGCCCCAGACCAAATTAAAGTTTTCTACTTTAATGTCTAAAAAAACAGAATCGGTGGCCAATTAAGATCACCCCTCGCCCGAATCAAATTAAATGTACCATGACTATTAGTACAAACTGAGCTAAATTTCTATCTGCTGATTTGATTTCCAAATCATTTCCCGTCCAACTTGACTCAGCCCGAGCCTAAGATTTACAACAATTTCTACGGACTGTCATTTAATTTGTAATACAAATTTATAAAGGTGCTAATCAGAATCCAATCTTTCTATATTGACTCTCATAAACCAATGCCGGGGTCAACTTGAGGGTCATTTAAACCACAAAAAAAATAAATGCCTTCAAATATATTGAACCATAGTGAGTTGTAACCTCCAAGCAAAATTTCAGCTTCCTACATGGACTTTCAAAAACCAGTGGGGGTCCGGGTCATGGGGTTGGGTCATTAAAACCAAAAAACATAATCTTATTTCAAATATTGTACCGTGGATATTCGTAAATTCGTAGCCCCCATGCCAAATTTTATTTTTCTATGATAACTGTGAACAGCCAATTGGGGTGACCCGATGGGGTCATTGAATTCACTCAAATATTAAATTTGGTTTCAAATTTCATACACCAAAAATATTTGTAATCCCCCATGCCGAATTTCAGCTTTCTACGACTCCTTTCAAAAATTTGTTTACAATTCCATGACAGGTGTGGGTTGAACTCCCTACGGTTCACCCATCTGACCCTAATTGCTAATAGGACTATTCTGCATGAGACTTTGCTTGAGAGGACGCTGGGTAAATAATACTTACAGCCCACCTACAATCTACTCAAAACCGATTTCTGAATTTAAATTAGATAAAATTAGCTATCGACAAGAAAAATTAAGAAAATTTCTGATACGTGACATTCATATATCTGGGATTTTCGCCCACGTCGCTACGATACATGACATACGCGTATCCGGGACTCAAAATGTTAATTAGGACATAATTGGTAGGAAAACATTAACTCCGCGTCGTCTGTTCATAAATAATACAGAGAAATTGTCCAGTAGATTCACCCTCTGTAAAACAATCATCAAATTGATAGTAATAAGACTTTTCATTTAATAATTATGATCTGCCACCATAGAAAACGTCCGTCCGTAATTAACCATGGGGCATATATCATAAAAGAGGCGACAACCAAGAGATTATGAAGAGATTCATCCAAAAAACATAAAAGGGAATAATTCGATTTTATTGCATTTATGAAGGATCAATGGCAGAATAGGTAATGATAAATTCCCGTCTTATCATGTTTTATATTCGACGATTCTAAATGGATATCAAGATATTACAGGTGTAATATTTACATGTAATATTACAAGTGAAATATTACAGACTGATTATTCACGACTTTCATCTTCATCCAACACCAAAGCAACGCAAATCATACAGGTCATCCATTTTTTTTTCAAATATCTAAAATGGGATGTCAGACCAACCGACTTACCCGACAGGCTAATTGGTAACTCATAGCATTTTTGAAAATGGAGAAGGTTCTAAGACTTGACTTGTCAAGGTCAAAGCATTGCAGGAAGTGTTGTCTGTTGGGAGCTGTTTGACCGGACAACACCCGCCTGGTTTCGGTTCTCATCATACCGAGGATTTTCTCTGAAGAATACCCTTTTGCATGCGCTCTGAGCACGGTTAACTCAAAATTAGTCAGTTTTTGACTAACGGCTGTGATGACTGAGATGTCCGCCTCTCCGTCCATATGAGTGACACGAAATTCCACAAAAGCATGAGCAGGAACTGGCTGCAAACACGCGGAATGAACAGTTCACCAACCCAGGTTTGACAAATCATATCATTTGAGATTGTGATAAAGTAGATAAGGAAATCGACTTACCCATACATAATGTCTTGCTGGTTTGTGCATTCACGTCATATAAGACTAGAGCGACTGAACGCTCACGACAACTTAAGTCATACTTGGTACCTTCAAATCCAAAGGGCACAGGGCCTAGACGTTGTAAAAAATTATATAATTCTAAAATATGGTCATCTGACATTTGACGTGTAACTAGCTCTTTCCCAAGCTTTCAATTCACGAAATCGGACACTCTGAAGATCAGGACATCATATTTAGGTGCAAAAAAAATTATATTGCAACAACGCATAGAGAACGAATAAGATATAGAATAACTTACTAAGTCGGTTCAGCTGTTGTTTAATTTTGTCTTTTTGAGAGGGCGTAAATATATTACATAGTTCGAAAGGCCGTCTTTATCAGAACCATTCTGTGAACTGTCTCGTGAAAATTTTATCTATAGATACACCATATAATTTTATTCTTAAACAGTTTACCTTTTACCAAATCATCATTTAAATTACATGGCTGACCTACCTAGTTTAAAACTATCCGAATGAAGAATGTCTTTTGTGAAATAAACAACACTTGTGGCACACGAAAAGTTTTCACGCAGAGTCTCCATGGAATCTTGGATCCGCGTTGTTGTTTCTCCATCATGAGTGTACTTTCACCAAGTGCCACTATCCACTTCCCGTTTTACAACGACAGAGTATCCACAGACATCGGATTTTAATATTGCCTAAATGTAAAAAAAACATGATATGCATCCAAACCCCATAAACAAAATCGGGGTATGTAATCAAAACTTTAACTACATCTTAAACCAGTTAGGTCGTATCTGGCTCATGAGTTTGGACTTTTGCTATGCTCAGAAAGTCTGAATCCCTTCGCTGGAAACGGGAAAAACTTGTCCGATTTGTTGCACACGTCAATCCAACATATTCTTGGCAAATGAGTTAACTCATTTTCAGACCAGTCCCACAAACAATCAACATTTTATCCCCAGGGGGTACTCACAGGACTATCCAGAAACGTATGAAGTTGGACTAAATGGGCCGATAATCTGGGTTCAACCTGCATGAAGTACAAAATCTCCGACTTACTAAAATTCGGATAGGCAAAATGTTCTAAGTAATGAATGAATACCATCAATCCACCAAATGGATAATTTTTGGCAAAAAAAATAACTCGCATTCTTCACAAAAATTTCAGATTTGTTTAAAAGAATTTTCAAACAAACTTTTTTGGACTGATCGAGAACGAACCCCTGATAATTAGACTAACATGTTTACATCTAAGATAATGAAGTAACCTTTGCTTTTGACAGTCGTTCAAACTAATATCTCTTAAAGAAAAAACAATTGATTGGGCAAGTCAGTATAGATGCGATCAATGGATAGAGTGGAACTAATTCGTATTTTTTCCCCTCTAAATGAATAAATGTACAAAAAATGTGGCACACAAAATGAGAAATAAAGAGATGTATATTGAATGATCTGATGATCAGGGATTGTGGATGAGGCACCCTAATGAATAGCCCCAATTATATAGAGATGGGTCACATAAGAATATTTTTTTCCATTCTCAACAGGTTCTATTTAACGAATAAAAAGTCCTATTAGCCTCTATACGGTGACAAGTGTTTTTTGTAACCGGGCGATGTCAAGTTGATTTTTTGCATACTAATTAGGTTTTAATAAATGAATTAAAAGTATATATTCATTCCATATTTGACAATGGTCTTAGAGGTAACAACCTCCACACACCGCCTATGTAATGAATACCATGGCGGTTTTCCTACGGATTATTTATGAACGGACGATATTTGCATCATTTTTTCCTAATTAATTAGAACGTAGTCAATGGAATAAAAGTATATTAATTTTCTATTTGATGAAGATCTCGGAGGCTGGTACGATGATTATATTCCCAGCCGCTTTAAAACTACTATTTTCTACTGATTTGATACATGGTGCAATGATTTGCTCTAATTTGAGCTGATTTGCTATGATTTGTCATGCAAATGACAAATGAATAATGAATAATGAAGAAAATAGATTTTCAGCCAATATATAAACTATTTGAAATAGGAATGTATGACGGAGCATTAGTTCAAATGTATGATAATCTTGTTGAATGGTGATGTACACCATGAACATAGGACTTACAAAATGGGCCAACTTTCAACATACAGTATGTAGATTAGATTGGTTATTCTGCAAGATGGCCAACTACAAATCCTCGTGTTTTATAAAATCAAGTGTGTTAAACTAAATTAAGTATATTTTAAAGTTCGAACTTCACGTATCCACACATATTCACAATTAATTACTTCAATTGTACGCGACAATCATTTCTTATGAACCAGGGGTTAAAATTTGCACAAGAATTAGTAGATACACAAGATTAAATATGGGCAGCTATCGCCAGAAAATCATTTCTAATGAGGCTAGAACGTTAAGGAGTAAGTAAGTACGTAAGCTCCAAAGTGCAAAAATGTACTCGATTCGGTAGATAAAGCCCGTACCATATAAATTTAAGTCCACAACACAAGCTACTAGCAGTAACATATATGGCCAGTATACAATTCTTTCGCAACGACCCAAAATGGTACTAATTTAAGGAACCGAACGACCGATAAGTGCGTGATCATGTGTCAGCAAGGGGCCAACAATTGAGGAACAATGAGGAACAACAATTATGTATCACACTCTAAACACATGAAACGATTTAACTCTAAAAGTAATGGGAAAAAGCATGAATCATCAATATTTAATCACACTCGAATATGAAAATACACAGAACCCGGATCTAATTCAAAAACCGTTTATGAGGTTCCGCATCTAAAATTATACAATCCTTAGGATGTATGTTTTTTGTTTGTAGATGAAAATGCGACACGAGTTTGTTTTGAAAAATACATGTTACAAACCAAAAAAGATTCTCATATTTTTCGAAAGATTGAAACATTATCACTTGTTGCCATATATGTATTATAAGGATGAAAATTAATGCTTTTGCTAATGTCACATAATCACACATTCATGCAAAACCCTCGATGCTGCGATGATTTGAAAAATCATGTGACGAATATTGAGAATTAAATAGAGAAAACATCAAGATGCTGGAATGACAATAAAGATACAGAATATTCAACACTATTAAATGGGAACAATGCGAGTTTATATTATGATTATATCTATATTGCATAACAACTGCCTAAACCACAAAGATAATGAACGCATTGTAAAAAGAATGTGCTAAAAATGTATGAACACATATAAGATAATTGATGAAAATTTTCACGGATCGACTGATTATTATAAAAAAAGGATAGTATCACTGGTCCCGCATACTTGTAAATTTGATAGTTTTCAATACTTAACAGTACGAATCTATTTATCTGATCAAATATAATTTGAAAATAATTGATTTCAAAAATCAACGCTCTACATTTTACCAACATATGACAATTCATATTGTTATAATAGGGACATAAAGAGTATTACAAATTAAGATTGTTCTGGTTAACATTGTCTACTGTAAAAGCTATAAGACTATAACGACTTATAGGACTATTTAGACGTATTAGACTATTTATCATATTACACTTTTGCTAGTTTACGACAAATAAAGGACATCTTATAAACTAACATCTAACTCGAAAATAAAAAAAACCCATAGAATTTCTCTGAGTTCCAATTATCAGATAAGATTGAACTCAGAGAATGTCAAAAAAGTCGCCAAATCTTTTGAAGTCAAGGGATTCATATACGTTTTTAGCAATAGTGTAAGTAAAACTAAAATTAAGCCGTCATAAAATCGTTAGTTACAAGTAAAGAGTAAAACAGTATTCGTAAAGAAAAATATACAGTTCTAGAAGAAGAGAGCAAAGTAATCGGTTGGTAAACCACGAATTTACCTTTGAAAAGTATACTGAATATAAATTTAAATGAAGGTCAATAATAAAATTAATCTTAGGATTAGTCTTTTTAAGTATTCAGTTAGGATTTAGAATCTAGCTGGACGGAAGTTGGGTTGAGCAGGGGGGATGGTACCCGTAAAGGTCGTTCTCATCTCCACAGTATCCATAGGTTCCTCATTTGATCCATGCCGTTGAGTTCTAAATGGATATACATAAGACATAGCATTTCATAAATTAGGAAGTAAACACCTTAAACGAATGATTGATTAACTGACAACTGAAACTTACTGATATGAGCTCGTGGTTTCGAGCACATGTAAAGCCGCTTCCCTGCCATGGACTGGATGTACAGATGTATTGATATTGTATGAACCTGGAGTGATGAAACTGAAGTTTTGGACGGGTCCATACTGATTTATGGCGATCCCTGGAGCAGAGAATGAATTCCAAAATGGAGAATGGCTCATTGTTACATCACCAGTCTGCTGCCGCATGGAACTATAAAATAAGAATAAAAAAAATCAAAATCATAATTATAGATTAGTCGTTTACAAATTGGTTAGCAATGGTCTACTTACGGAGGCTGCTGTGCGTTTGAGGAAGGTGTAGTCAACTCGCTTTCCGAAGTAGATGAGGCAGGGCCCAGACGGGACGAAGGAACAGCACCAGATTGTCTCGACTGCCCAAAGGAGAAAGTCAAAGGACCAGATGACGGCTGTACATGACCCCTTATAGCAATAGAATTAAAAGGTCAAATCTGAATTAGCTATAATATCGTATTTTATAACACTCATTAACGAAGATGAATAAAAACCAGAAAGATATCAAATTTAGAATTCACATTGTACTGATCCAAATCACACAATCTAAGGTAAGTTAGTTTTCGTTTTCATTAAGCCACGTTACTAACAACTACGAAATTTATCTTGAAATTAAACTGACATTATTTTTGAAATATCAAAAAAAATACCGAATTTGGACCCCGTCCTGAGTCTGATAAAGATGTGGCTGAGGAGAAAAAGAAAATCGGCAGCTGTTGCGATCGACAGGAGTGTTGCTATTCACAGAAGTTTGTGCGCTCAGCGTTCTACCTCGGCCTGAATCAGATGACAGATTGTTGCTCCTTTCACTCATTTTTTATATTGATTTTTCAGATGATAATAAAAGATGAAACAACAGGATTAGGTAGCTGTCGATATAATTATAATATTATAACATAAGTTGAAACTCTAGTTGTATAGTTTTATGACGATTACTTGCGCAACAATCACAAATTTTGAAAACCGAAAATCAAGACTACAATAGTATCAGAGTAACAGAACGAAGAGAAGATGTGGACTGTAAAACGACAAAAGAATGAATGATCATCAGAATAAAATACGACTAGATTTAGACTTAGGTTTAGGAGAAGAATAATACTAGTACTTTCAGTAAGCTAGTGAAAGGATGAATGATGACTTTGAGGGAGAATCAGCTTCTATTTATACCCAACGGATGAGTCAAGCCAGCTTGAAAATGAGTAGAGGAATAGGATTCGCTACTCATTTTCAGACTGACCTGACTCACCGTTTGGGTATAAATAGAAGCTCATTCTCTCTCCAAGTCATCATTCATCCTTTCACCAGCTTACCGAAACCATCAACCCTCTATTAAAAACTCCCAATAAATCGCAAAGGATGGCTCCTTCAAAGCAAACAGTCCGTAAATCGACAAGAGGAAAAAACACTCGCAAGCAGCTGACTACCAAGGCTACAGATACAAGTGCTCCTGCAACCGAAGGCATAACGAAGCCGCGTAGATACATTCCTGGTAAAGCTACTCTCCGAGAAATCAGACGTTATGAAAAATGCACAGAGCTTATGATCCCAAAGTTGCCCTTCCAACGATTGGTGAGAGAAATTGCTCAAGATTTCAAAACCGACTTCAAATTCCAGAGTTCTGCAGTTATGGCTCTTCAAGAAGCATCAGAAGCTTATCTGGTAGATATTTTCGAAGATACCAACTTGTGTACTAATTATAAAAAGCGGAAAACCATCACACCAAAGGATATCCAATTGGCAAGACGAATCCGAGGAGTACGAGCTTAACCTAACATCCCTATCACCTTGACGGACTTAAACATGAATTGATAAACCAACGGCCCTTTTAAGGGCCACCATTTTATCCAAAGAGCAACAAAAAATAATATGATGGAATAGGACAGATGAACGAATGATAGTCAATAAGGTATAAATGTCCACTGAATATATAGACAAAGGATAAGCAAGTTTGAAGAATTACGGTATCGAGTATTTAATTCGTTCATGATAAGTGTCGACGAAGTGTTTGGAGAGCGACTTAAGGGTCTAGACTAGTTTTCGTAACCAAAACGATAATAATGATAATGCAGTTCGATCTGAAGACCCAGTGCATTGATATAAAAAATAAAAATGTCTCATAATGATGTGCTGAAAAGTCCAAAATTTAAATTTTTTTCAACACCTTTGCTGATTTTTCTCATTGATGCCATGGTATTGGGGTCATACAGTGAGGGATACCCCCCTAGGGAAGACATTTTTCTTTTCCATAAAACAAATTCTATAAATCCGTCATAGATCCTTCACCCAAATGAACTGCAGAGAGATTGAGCGTTTGGGCTGACTTTCCAGCCCGGTATGTCATTGCAATATTCAAAAATGCCCATAGTTAAATAATTACTATCACCTTATTAGTGTGACTAGTGTACTCGACCTAGTCCGGCTAATTATTATTGAATTACAATCATATAAAATTTTGGCCATATTTGCAAAGTTCACTTAATCATAAAGATAACCTTATTTAAATTGTACCTTTATATTTATCCCTAATAAAATAGTGATTTGAGTATGCATCGTGGTTATGATTACATTTTATGGCAGAAAGTGATATTTTCAAGGAATCACCATAACAACATCATTAAACTTAATTTTGAGCAAATATCCTGGAAAAATCCTTACCGATGTTGGGCCTCGTCGCTAGGGAGTTTCCGAAAATCCCCGGTAATAAGATTCTGCGTCGAATTTTTTGCCAGAGCCAAGGGATTATGTCTGTCTGTTTGTAATTAGATTATTACGTTAGTTGCCGAAGGTACCGTCGCATGAAAATTAAGTTCCTACTCGACTTCGAAGGAATTTTACGGGCCTGAAACTTGCCGATTTTTTAAACTCTTAAAAATATTAAAAAAACCAAATTCCCCTCTAGAATACTATTAATTTTTTGTCTCGATGTAAAAATGAAAAAAATAACTTGATGTACAACATTAGATAACATTATCTGAAGTTTATCACTCTCGGACAGAGTATACTATCTCCGGGTTTAAGGGTTGTTTGAGTAATTTTTCCGTTTGCATTTTTCCGGCCTAATTAAATTTAAAGATTTTGGAATCAAAACGTTCACAAACTGTCAATCTCAGTATTTTTATCTCATAGAGGCAACTCATATTATTAGATTCCCCTTTTATGACCCTCAGGTTAGTTAAGAAACCCAATAAAATAAAAAAACCAGTTGGGTAGTTTGGTTTTGGGTTTACCACAAAAACAGGGTTCGTCGGACCCTGCTCGTTCCTCCAGCAACTCGCATTTTGATAATGTAAACTGTTTTTTTCCTAATCCAAAGGATGAAATAGTTTAATCATCCATAACGGAAAATAATCATGACAAATGGATAAAAAAGTACCATTAGATTATGTTTATGCAATTAAAAACGTTGTGTTGAAAGTTTGAAAGTGATGACCATAATGTGCATCCGTTTGGAGAAAGTGTTTTGCGGAAACTTAAAAGTCCACGAATGAGAGAAGGGGGCAGTATGCAACATGTTTCCACAAAAAGATTTTCATATTTAAAATTGGGGGTGTAGCCGATTAGACCCATCTTCAAAATTGAACCGTGTTTGAATCTGTGAAACCATTTCTGAAAACAGAACTTGTAAAATGTAGAACATACCGAAAGGTAATTGAGTCTGGGCATCTCATATTAACTCAGGACACATCTTTCGTTAAAGATTCCTGAAGGATTTACGTTCGTACAGAAACAATCGATTGATTGCGCATTTTACGGTATTTATTACGTCCACCAAGTTATAGACTTTAGAAGTTCGACATCCTTAGAAATGTTGAATCCGCATTTAAGTTAAGAATCATAAATTTAGAGTCTGAAATGATAAAAAAGTATGTAAAAAATGGCAATTCCCAATCTTATTTTTGTAAGAAAAACTTCAAATACCTTAGATAGTGCATCAGATTTGTCCATTTTCAACTAAACAGAGTTAGGGGGTACTTAGTTTATGGTAAACACTTTAAAAACGTTTTCTAAAAAACCAATCACACTCTGTAACAGAAATAATTTAATTCAGTGCTTAAAACATTGTAGTTCTTGTAAAGAAGGGTAGAAAATGTTAAATGCATCAAAGGAAACAGTTAATAAAATCGGGTTCTTCGTTGGTAAACTCGAAAAGCATTTTAAAGGCCACAATAAGCCCCCCCCCCTCGCTCGGCATAACCTCTAAATTAGGATTAAAGCGCGGTAAATTAATTATGCTAATCTTTAAATAGATTTAATTCAACAACCGACAAATGCCTCACCGACAAAATTCTTTAATTTTTACAAAAAAAAACGGCAAAATTATGTTGGCAGCGTCAATAGCACCAGTAAGGTTCGGACCGGCAACTCATATGGAATCATATCAAGAATCATCAACCGATTTACTGGAAATTTGAAGTCAAATTTTATTTATTACGAGTTAAAGCATCCAATAGAGTCACCCCACTTGCTTTTAAAAACAAATGAAGGAAGCCTTAATAAGGGAAGGGGTTACGAATGTCAACACTACATAAAAGAAGATGTAATGTTTAAAGATAATTGCGAAATCCATTTATAAAGTTCTTGAACCCATTTTAGGTCTAGGCACAAACAATGTGTTATACGAGTTACGTAAGAGAGAAAGAGATTGGATTTCACCATTTTTGGTCGAGTGGTAATTATTTTTGTAGCAAAAGGTTATCACATGCAAAAATAGGGGAAAATGAGACAGAAGAAAAAGTTACCATATCACGAAAACAAGTTTTACAGTTATCACAGGGGTTACTCAAGACGCTCTTCTTATTCAATCTAAAACTGGGTTGAATTCTACCCTTTAGGTCGGAAAGTTTTTTGAGCTGAGGTAATAAAGGTTTACATGTGTGAAATTTACAACAAGAAGCATTTATAGACTTATACTTTGGTACATGAGTAGTAGTTTTAACCATTTGAACATTTGCTTGAATTTTGAATTACATTCCATTTCATAGGACCAACAAATATTATGGCATTATATTATATTTTGGTCAAATCATAACTTAATGCATTTTACATGTAAACGATTAATATTCAAATTGCTATTAATTGCTATAACTTTTTTGCTTTCACTCTATAATAAATTATTTGATACATTTTTCAAACCCACAGTAATGTTCATTGTGGGGTATAAAACCATGTGTAAAACCAAAAACATAAACCATTAATTATAGAATAAAAATATAATACTAGGGGTGCCGTGAGTAGCTCGAGTACTCGAAATTTTCGAGTACTCGACATCGAGTCCGAGTACTCGAACTCGAC
>JAQGBU010001044.1:0-15882 GCA_034698605.1 Isotoma decorata
GTGCTATACTTTGCGGGCTATATGCATTTAAAAGCCGCGGTTGACAAATGTCAACCGGTTGGTCTAAGAAGTGTTAACATATGGTTGGTGGTAAAAACCAGTTAAAATCCCATTCAGAGGGTAATTTTAATGATTTTATTCAGTGGCAATCAAATCCTTTTGACAGGCAATTAGGTACCCCTTCGCAGCCTAGCACACTTAAAGAGTTAGTTAGCCCTCCAGTATTCTTGTCGGCTCAGTTTGGTTCCTAAAATATCTTATTTTACTTCTTTAATTATTGTGCAACATTATATTATTTCCGTCAAGCAACTGTAACTAAATTAGTAATAGAAAAAATATAGGATTTTCTGTTGGTAGCAAATACTATAAAAAAGGATTACTATTATTTTAAAAGAGATTGTAATGCACAGGAGTCGATTGGTGATACATTATTTTGTCATCAAATTCAATGAAATATTCTGCTTATTGTATTTTAACAAAAGGAATTCATACCCTTGCAATTTTTAAACAATAATGTTAACATAAAAGAAGTTCAGGCCAGATAAACCCAATGATGCATAAGCCCAACCATTACTATAACTTTAAAAAGAAACCATTATACTGTATTGATTTTATTGAATAGCTCCTCAGCTTAAGCCTTGCTTTACTTCCATAATTTTCATAGGAATTTTTGCCCACAAGAAGAAATTTTGATAACGCTTTGTCCCTTCTATTAGCTGAACTCAAACCAGATTCTAACTTGAAACATTCAAAACTGGCCCTACTGCAATATACTATACTGGCCTCTGGACAAACGATACAGGATGATTGGTAGTAAGTAGTAGTAGTGGTTTTTCAGTCTTCATTATTTATTCCCAAACGGATATTGAAAAAACCATTTTTTTATTTGTACATTTTAAGAGGCCGTCCGGTCTGGAATGGTTTCCTCTAGAAATAATATGTATGCACAATCCCTGGGTAAATGTGGCCTATGCCGAGGTGAGCAAACGGGCTAACATTTTGTTTCTTTAGTTTCATGAAGAATTACTTGATGGCAACGCAACGCAACGAATAGCATAACATAACATAGCATAACATGATACCCAGAGATAATGAAAAGCGTACAGTTATTTTGATATTATTATTATTTTATTAGATTATATTATACAGCAATAATAATTGAAAAAAGCATTAAAATATAGAATGCACATTGGAGATTAAATAAGATGCAGATGAAATAGGAGCATAGTGAGTGGTAAAGTGGTAATGGAGTAGGACATGGTGGTGGTGGTTTTGTTGGCATCAATCAGTTCACTAAACATTGAATGTCGGCAAGTTTGTATTTATTTGTTGATTAAACAGTCATATGAGACAACTATCGCCAATTGAGACTTGTCTTCAACTTTTGTAAGTTCAAAGTTTGAATCTATTCATTTTTTATGACTTATTTCCCAATCAATGCCCAAGAGAAACAAGCTGGCGATAATAAATGATATTACATTTTCTCCTATATGTGATATGTGAAATTTGATATTGACATCCTCTTCTGCATGGAATTTGTTATTACTTTGTATTTTTATTTAGACGATAAATAATACTCTAAAAAAATTGTTATCTGTTATCCACCCTCCTTATTTCACATAAATAAATATTGCCTTTTCCTTAATTGTTAATACACAGGGCAGACGATGCATGTAAACATGTAATGTATCATATTTTGTACAAAGATTAAAATACAAGTTTAATTTTTTATTGATTTTGGTATATTTGATATTATTTCATATTTAGAGTTGGTCAGATCAGAGAATTATTTGTCATGGAGGATTTTTACCGTTTTTATCCATATTGTTTCACACGTCACAGTTTTTGTTACTCACCACTTGTTAAATCAGTTTTAACTTTAACTGTCTACTTCTTTTAACTATATTCATTTAAGTTTGAGAAGTTACTGAAGTGCGTAATTTTTGGTTTGTGCATGCAATCTAAAGATTTTGTCGGTCATCGTTCGGTGCTAGATTAAACTGAACTGTTGAATGAAGGGCAACTAACTTGACACTAGAAGTGTGAGTATTTATTTTGTATTTTTGTATTTGTATTTTATCTTTATTGTCAAAAGATTCGGCAAAGTGCGTTTAGCAAAGAGACCTAAAACATAAAACGCAGCTATACAGAACACTGTGGGATTTAAGATGCCCTTCACCCTTATTAGAAACGTATTCAAGATCGGTTTAATTTTTTTCTTTACAGCTTTGAACTGTCGACTTTTTCAAGACCTTTTCAATTCAGTACAGGAAGTATAACGGAATCAAGAACTTAACAGAAGCAAATCGTAAATCATAAATAAAGAAGTAGCGAACAGAGTGGAGGCCCTGACTTCAGTTGCTTCCAAGCAAGTGATCTGGTGTCAATATACAATAGTATGAACATGGGTTGCTGCTTCAGCTGCTGTAGTGATGATGACGATGCTCAGGTCAATTGCGTAAAATCATCATTTAGAATTTAAAGCCGTCAGGTTTAATTGCTGTATGGTTTGAAGCTTTTGAGCATTTCAATCTTGGTGTGAATGTAATGAAAATGATTATATTATTATTAACTAGGGTGGGGACTCAACAGAACGACAGCAGTTATTAAGAGACCCAGTCAGCAACTCAACGGCTGTTGTTCGAGTGCCCAGCAGGTATGTACTTAACTCATGTTGTATTCATTTTAAGAACTTTATTGTGTATGCTTATTGTAATTTGTAACATCTGTTTCTTCTTTCAGTGATGCAAGAAATGTGGGGACAGGGGATGGTCAGCCTCCAAGAGGACAAGAAGATGAATTACAAAGGATTTTACAGGAAACAGCGTCAGCAATGATAGACGTATCTGGTTCAGGCTCACATTCGTTAGATCAACGAGAGTTCCAAGAAAGAAGCCGACACTACCTCACAATGATTCAATCCCTATCCCCAAATCTGCTTAAATCACCTAGTCTATTGTTAGGGGATGTTCCCAACCCAGAAAGGCATCTTGGTGGACCCCTGATTTCTAATACAGACAAAGATCTTGTAAGTCATTCTCATTTGCCAGTGTAGAAAAAAATTCCCGGATTTACTGATAAACTCGCCGATTTCTTAAAGTCAAACATAATATTTTAGTTTTTAACACGGAATAACCAACTGGCATTAAAAAATCTGTCTTTTCTAGATGGATTGGGCAATGAGTGAAATCGAAGACGCACTACATTCCATTCGAGTAGAACACGAGGAGGATTTAGTAGTACCCTTCGGGGCTGCCCAAGGTCAACCTGCAGTAGTTGCATCCCCCACACCTTCATCCTAATTTATAGAATGGGTGTTGTCGCAATCCTTTTGGAAGATGCCTACAGAAAATCAGACTGAAAGTGCCAATTTGAAACTTTTTCATAACAATATAGATCGCCCATTGATGTGATCGTATAAGTAATGGGGAAATAATTTCCCTTCAAACCTGAATTTAAGGATTTAATTCTAATGTATGCTGTTACACGTAGTTCGTAAATTATTGCAATATTTATTAAGCTTCTGCGGGAAAACTTTCCAGGGTTTCTAGCATAATATTATGGAAGTTTAATACACGCTACTTACAATTTTAGTACTTCATTTTTCGGACAACAGACAGAGACTATGATATACTACGATTTTTATTCATTTCAATAAGGTCAGGATCTTGCATCCTAATTTGGAAAAGTTTTGAACATTCGCAATGTAAGTTGTAAGGATGATTATTATCCTTCGATGCCTTGGATCTAAATAAAGGATTAAGTATCAGATGAAGATAAGAACTATGGGAAATTTAATCCTCAACTAGTTCTTCGAGTACTTACTGAAACAGAAAAGTGATATTGTGGGACATAAAATAAGCAATTTCGTGAGTAGAGAAATTAAAAGTTAAAAGTGTATACACATTAGCCAAAGAATAAGAAAAATAATAACCAACCATAACTTATTATTACCTAATTTGTTTAATCATTTAAAATTTATCTTGACTTCGGATTGGAGTGTGTTAATTTAAATTTAAACCAAGATAATTGGAATAGTACATGCCGTATTGCATTGTGCAGCTAAACCAACTAGCTATACTATAGTTTGTAGCTTTATTGTCAGAAGGTAACAGTTTATTAGAAGTTAGAACGGTTACAATTCTTACAATAATCTAGCAATTTTTTTCATATGTTAGCATAGTGGATTTAAATAGTTATACTAATTTTTGTTGGACTTCGACTGTCGTACTTTTTATCTTAAGAAGATATATCTTCTAATAATTATTATTTTGAAATTATTGTCTACGGTAGTAATATTATGATTTTAGAGAACAAGAGTGATGTAAAAAACTAAAATAAATGATACTGGAATATTTTAAATGATACAATGCAAGTTTTTATTTCTTCTTCATTTAAAAGTTTGTGAACGAACTATAATAATAATAGCCTGAGTTAAGGCATTAATCTTGTTTACTGGGGTTTTGATTTAAATATACTTATATCTGAGCTTACACAAGGTATGATGAATAGATTAACCGTCTTTTAAAGCACATCATCCATAGTTGTTCGTTTATGGTTATCTCAATGGACAGTTCTAGAGAAGGGATAGTTCTTAATTTATCATATCATTATAATCGTACAGAGACAAAGCAAAAACTACCATAAATTTTACTGACAATTTTTAAGCTGACTGAACATGAATACATCCATGATACATTTGATGTATGACTGATGTTTTTTCTTGTGGAATATTTTCCCAACTTTGCCGACACTTTTCATATTTATTAAAGGTCCAAAGATAACGAGAAATAGAAGATTAGTCCATGGTACAAGACGAAGTTTACAGTATGTATTTTGTATTCTTACATGGGTTATAGTATCGCGTGTGGGAACAAAGAATAAAGGATAAAAAAAAGATAGCAAGAAACAAATACCGTATCTTTAAAATTAAAAGCCCCCTTTATAGGTCCCCCGCTGTATTAATTTCTTTGGCCCCCCTGTATAACTTCCCCGGGTCTCTACGGCCGAGTGCTTTAAATATTAACTCCCCTTCCGAAATAACTCCCACTCCAAAAATATTGAGTAGTTGGCCGAATTATTTCTTTCAGGATAATTTTACTACCAATTTTCAAGTTAATAGATAATTGTAATGTAAATTACGAATTATAAGTACTAAAAACAAAATCAATTTTTTAGCATAGTATAATTATTCTTGTTGAATTTTTATGTTGTCAGTAAAAATAGGATGGACGCTTATCAATAAATTTAAAATAAAATTTGATTCAAAACACTAATTTGCACCCCTCCCCCACAGGAATAACTCCTGTCTCCGAAATACAGCCCATCCAGCCATCCATAAGTTGAAACAATAACTCCCCGGGGGTTCTAGTTCGAACAATACCGTCATTGGAATAAAACTTCTATGAATATTGTGTATCTATATATAACAAAAAAAGATTTAGGGAAATAAAGTTTATGGTAATGTGCAGGTTGCCCCAAATTTTAAAGAGGTAAAATTGAATGTGAGTTGGGATTGAGATGAGGCGAGAGTCATTCAACTGGTTTTCATTTACTTGTGAATTTTCAGAGGGAGAAGATCTTCTCTCTGAGCTCTCTCTCTGTACCTGTCCTTCGTACCTGAATCTCTTCAATTGGCCTTAATTTTTTAAATTATTTTGAGTAATTTCGAAACTATTCGTCCACCACCTCTTCACTTTCCTCTCTTTTTACCACTAATAACGTGTAAGTATGAAGTGACTAATTTAATTAATTCCCTTTTCTATTTTGTGTTTTGTATTTGATTGTGCATTGCACTTGCACATTCCGCATTCATTGTTGTGGGTTGTCAGACGGTGGTCAACGGTTGACGGTAGGTGGAATGTGGAATTGTGTCAATTTCAGGTCACAGATGATTCAAGCAGTTACAGTCCTGCCTTCCACTTTCACTCTATTTTGTTAATTCTGAACTCTATATCTGATATCATTTCACATTGCACATCACACATTCAACATGACATGGCATGTGGCACATTCACATTTGACATTGTTGATTGTTGCATAATGATTGAAAACTGACTTTGACCTTTCAACTTTTGTTTCAGGAACGAAATTTTTTGTGGATTTACTTACTTTGTAGAAACAGCACGCATCATCAGAACCACAGACGCCCACAGCACACAGCTGACAGCGACTAACCATTGTTCGTTTTCAAGATGTCACAACAGGAGATTGAATCTAAACGCGCAAAACTTTCGGGGCTAGAGGAGCGGAAGTTGACTTTGAAGATCAAGTCAAAGCAGAGTCAGAGTGCTGTCTTACGAGGCGTCAGCACAAAGATAACTGTGGAGCAGCTTCTGAAGCTGTTATCAGCTGAGACTGGATTTCCTCCAGATCGGATAATCATCCTGCATGGTTATCCACCAGTGCGGCTTTCGTTGAATTTGTCTGCGTTGGTGGAAACGCTGCCTTTGAATAACCAGGACGTCCTTATAGTTGAGTGCGACGTGTCTGCTGCTTCAGTTGAAGGTGAGAGAGTTATTGAAGTGAAATAATGTTTCATTGCGTTTTAAAGGTAGTTATTTTAAGCGTTAAATTATGATTAAATTCAGAATTAGTTCATTTTTTTCTAATTTTAAAGGTGTATATCGACAAACGAGTTCAAATAATTGGTGTTTCTTATTCAATGTTAATATCGTATCTTTTATCTTTGAATCAGTGATGGATATCCCTTCATCTTCATCGTTTGGATCAAACCCACGGGCTGGAACATCTTCTGCAGCCGAAACCCGACAAAATCCCGGATCAAGTTCCAATTCATTCATGCCTATCCCTTTCCGAAACACTTCACAAAACCAGCTTATCATCAACGCGCTGAACTCCTCAACGATGGTAAGTAAACTTAATGAACAATATAATAAACATTAAGCATAGCATTTAAAGATGTCGAAGGTAGAAAAAAATGAGAGTTGAGAATGGATTAGAGGGTAGAGGATAGCATATGGAGTACTCTTACAACTAATATGCTTAGCACACCGATTTCTCCGAAGCTTAAATTTGTTACTTATTAGATGTAAGGAAGAGTTGAGGCCAATTTTCACAGAAGATGAGCTTCTTTTTATTTCACCTGTTGATTCTTAATATGACAATTTCTATATTTTTCTGTAAATTTTGTAGAGAGATTTGGATTCCCAACCTAATGTAGGCACCACACGTCCGAGTCAATTAAGCGTAGCATCCTCGGCGGTATCCTCGGCGACTACATCATCGTCAGAGGAGAGCCTCCCAGTTCGAACGACTCCCCCAGGACTAATGCTTCGGCAGGTTGTGCCGTCCGATAATTCCTGTCTCTTCACATCAGTTTGTTTTGCTTTGGCTGGTGTGTTTTATTGAAACTTCTATTAATAAGTAATCTGAGCCTTTTTTCTATCAATGGAACTAAAAGAAATTCAACCGTATTTTTCTTTAGGAAGCATGGACTTAGAGCGAGCCGGAACTTCACCTACCGCAATGAGGAACATTATCGCCACTGCTGTTATGAATAACCCTGTTGAGTACAACAAGGCGTTCCTTGGTCGCCCGAATCGAGATTATGTTGACTGGATCAGACGTCCAGAATCATGGGGAGGTGGAATTGAGCTGTCAGTGCTTTCTGGGTACTTCGATATTGAGATGGTTGTCGTGGATATACAGTCACTCCTTGTCTCACGGTTCGGTGAGGACAGGAATCACGCTCATCGTATATTCCTTTTGTATGATGGAATTCATTACGATCCGTTGTACTACGAAACCTTTGACGTATGCATCTATATATCCATACATCCATATTATAGAAAAACATAAGTTGCTACGAATTTAATTAGAAGTTGTGTTTTTTTTAAATTACAGGGTACTCCTAATATGACCGTTTTTCCGACTCGAGAAGCATTCCTCCTCGACCTGGCTGTAGAATTAGGTCGAGAAGCCCAAGCAGCTCACCAGTTTACTGATCTCTCTAATTTCGCCTTAATGTGCCGTTGTTGCAATACGCCTCTTCGAGGCCAGCATGAAGCTCAGCTGCATTGCAAAGATACTGGCCATACAGAATTTTCAGAAACAAAAAAGTAACCATCACTGTATCCGCAATAGAGTTTTTGAACTTCAAAATTACAAGAGTGCTACAGTACCAAAAATATTTCGAGTTATATTTAAGATTGTTATGAATGTACACACTTGCCAAAACTGAAATTCCTACCTGTCAATTCTAATCATGTTAACATCTCTCACACAGTGCAATTACGCCAATCAGAATTCAAAATAAATACAATTTATCACAGTTTGAAAATTTTTGTATGAAACTTAATTACCTAGCTAAATAGATCAACTACTTGAAACAAACTCTGCCTCCCACCACAAAATATGGGAATTTTTGATACTGTATCATTGGTACGAAGTATAGAATCTTTGACCGGTTAATGTTTCAAACTTTGTAATAACTATGACACCAACTTGATTCTCAGTTTTCAAAATAAAGATAATATTGTTTCTTATTTCATGTATGTGTTTCAAGCGACATTTCTCGGTATGATTTACTTTACATCTTTACATCCCAAATACCTATAATGTTACCAAATGTGGACAAACCTTTAAGCGTTTTCCAAGTTTCATTTTTAGTAGAGTTAAATCATAAATGTCTTATTGATACTTGTAATTTCCTCTGAATAATTTTCTCGCCATATACTGCAACTACAACCCACAGTTTTATAAACTGATGGATATTTTCAATTTGTGTTGAATGAAAAATTAGATGCTTATAAAAGACCATATATTTTTAGACCACAAATTATTATCTTCAACTACTAAAATGATGTGTAAGTTTGCCAATTTCTGAGACAGTGTGAACCTAAAAATAAAATAAAAAATAAGATACTCGTGAGTAGTTGGTTAATTATTCTCTTTTTAACGCTTTCAAAATGTAAGTCTCGTTCATTTCCACTTCAAGAAACGAGGTCCTTGTTCAATTTTCATCCTACAATCGTTGATTACAAACTCTTTGTATTCTGGAAACCCATTTCTTTTCACGTTTTTGCTTATTCTATTGGAAAGCCTAGATCTCTTCTTTTCGTGATTCCGTTTTTGGTTTACTAATTTAGACACATAAGATATAAACCTTGCTTTACAATTAATTCAAAGACTAATTAACCCTCTAATTATCCACTGACCTACTGCCCTTTTATGCATAATACTCCAGACAGATTTGTCACCTATTTTTCCACATTTTGCATCATTTTCCCTACATTTATTACACATAAAATTATAGTATTCCCTTCCTATCTCTTAGTGTATATTTATCCTATCCTCTCTATGTTAACGATCTCAATATTATGCTTTTACTTCTTTTATCTGACACTGACCCTAGCCATAGCCCCAGCCCAAGAGGGCACAAAATGCATGAGGATTAATATTCAATCAGTGAGACAGAAGCCGTAGTAGACCCTAACTGCCAACTGCAACTGCCATGAATTCTTTTCTTTCCCCATCTTCTTGATTCCTAACCGCTCCTTTTAACTTGAACCAAGGACAAGGCCATAAATTATTTATCAATTTCTACCCCATTCACTTTACTATAGTAGTCTTCCTCTCTACATTTTGTTCCAGTTCAAAATTTTAAAAAAATAAATAAAAATTACTTGTTCTTTATATTTCTTAAAAATAAAATAGGAAGCTGACTTAAATTTTAAAAACAATCCATTTTCATAAATTTCCATTTTTTTTCTTTCTTCATCTTTGCACTTGTAGAACTACACTAGCTCAATCATCAATCGAAGTTGTGTTCAGTAAAAACAAAAAACAAAAACAAAAAAAGTAAAAGTGTTGTGTTAATTGTTGTGATCGAGTGAAGATAGCGGATAGGAAAGGTGACAGGATGGAAGCTGGAGGAAGTCATGAGAAAAGCCTTTCTCGATTGTTTGATGACACCCACGAGGCCTTTACCAGTATCATGAATGATGATGATTCTATTAATTCCAAGGAAGTACAGGTGTGTTCTTCTTTCTTTATTCTTTTGATGATTAATTATACAAAATGTTTAAGTTGTTTTTGTTATTATTAATTAATATATACAATAAACCACATCGCATATGCCAAGTAAAGAGAAATATGATGAGAAATGTTATTATATTTAATTTATTTAATATGTTACAGGATCGAATTGGTAACATCATCAAAAGTCTAGAAGATCTTACCCGTGGAGTATCTGTTGTGAATATGTTTAGTAAAAATGAGAATTACAAAGATATGGACCCTAGTGAAATGAAATTCCTATTGTTACCCTACATGCTTGGTTCCTTGTGGCAGCTCAATACTAGAGAAGGGAGACGACAGATTAATGAAATTAGTCAAATATATTTCCACGATTTTCTTCAGAGGTGTAAAAACTATGATTTTATTAAGACAAGGGATGATGAAATTGAAGATGAAGAGGAGGAAACGCGTACACCAAAGGTTCTAAATCCAGCACAAAAACGGGATAAGAAAATTCAGAGGTTGAAGGAAAGCCGAGAGTTAGATGGAAAGATTGAGAGTTATAGGAAATGGGTAGCTAGTACGGTAAGTAATTTATTGTAAAGGTTGAAAATTTGACTACTGCTTTGTTGGTAATGGGTATGAGAGGTGAATAATTGTTTTTGCTGCAGAAGGATGTGGATTCACAAACAGTAAAATTACTTTATATCTCCGTAATTAAAAAGAGTATCAATGATACAGAAGATCAACTTGAGTCTATTGCTGCAGAGATGGAACTTATTCAGTTTGCTGAGGAAGATAAAAGTAATGGTAGTGAAAGGCCTGAAGAACCATCTCGTCCTCGTCAACCCCTGAAACCGTTCATAATAACCAAAGATGCAACACAGAAAAAGGTTTATGGCATGGGGTATCCTTCTTTACCTGTAATGACTGTCGAAGAACTGTACGAGCAACGTAGGGCAACTGGGGAATGGGGTCCTCCTCCAGCAAATGGAGTTGTTGAGAATCATGAAGATAATAGTGAAGAGGCAGAAGCAGCAATAAAAGACGCTTTGGCTGAACAAGATGATGAAGCAAGTATTGCTCGCCAGCGTCAATTTGATGAGTACAAAGACGATCATCGTCGTGGATGGGGAAATCGTTTCAACCGGAGTTAAAAGCCAATAATAAGAAACATCAACATACTCATTCAAACGGCACATAACATCTGATTGGAGTGGAACATTGTTTCCTAATACTTATTACGTTATTACATAAAATAGTATGTAATGCAACCATTAAACGCCTCGATAGCTCTGTTATAACTTCATTTCTAATTATCTCCTCGGCCTAGTCTTATACCAATCTCGAACCACGGATATTTTACACCCCATTTCTGATAAGTGACCTTCATTTCAAACGCAATGAAAGATTGTAAATTCTTTGCCTATGTGTTGACTAATACTACCATTAGGACATATTCGAACTTTCATTCGCTAAATTAAGTGTCAAAAATTCAGTAGCCTTTCTTTGGTACCCTAAATCATATCGAACAAAATGTGCAACAGTACAGTAGGGTGAGCAGCACATAGTTTGCAGTTGCCCAAAATAATAAATAAAATATCGAAATTGCTTTTAAAACGCATAATTTAAGTTATAAATAAATTAAACCAGACAAAGTCGCCTTAAACTGTATTCAATTTTTATTATTATTACCATATATGAATTCTACTTTGATTTACTTAATTTTAGATCTGTGTATTCATTTCTCAATAACTGTGACTTATTATATGATAAGTTTTCATCAATATGCATTGTTCAGCAATACTATTATTATTAAGGCTTAATTAAAATCCAGTACAAGTCTTCCAATCGTTGAAATGACTGGGTTGATTAAACTATGCAAGCTTCATGAATAAAAATAATTTCAAATATCATTGCTTCTCCTAATGTTTAGTCTAAGTTATTAAGCAATTTAAAATAGCTACAAAATAAAGTGTTAATCGGTCTAGTTAAATAATCTCGGGGATAATGTTTCATTTCAGCATCTCCATAATCTACATGTTTCATCATTCCGTTCACAACTCATCAAATTTCACAAGGATCTTTTAAATCATTTACTTAAGTTTTTAACAGTTTTCATTCATACGATGGCAAATTCAAACATTGTCATGAAATCTTTTACACTTCAGAAGTAGATATAAATCCAGCAAATAAATAAAGTACTTTTTCATGTCTATAAAAAGTCTAGTTTCATTTTTAGGTCTTTCTCTGTTCGCAGAGTGCCTGCACTGCCTCTACAGTTGAAACATTGTCTGACTGATCTAATTATGAGTAAAAAGGTTTTAGTGTGTCATCAATCAGTCTTAATGCTCCTGTTGTATTTTTCGGCTCCTTTGTATCACTATTTTTATTCGAAACTCAGTACACTTAATTAAAACATATCTCCTTTAAAAACGTTTAAGTACAATGAGTGTGCCAACTTGCGTGTCTAACGTATAATTAGTTACCAGTAAAATATGACAATTTCATATAAAAAAATACTAGGATGGGATGCATGTTTGCAATTCTAGTAGCATTATATATTTTATGAAATATTGAGTACACTAGCTCATTATCTTGTCTGAGAATGCAGTTCCATGAACTTGCGAAATGATATACATTTATATGGCTTATAAAATTAATCCGTTTATGTAATGGAGCAAAGCAGAATATGAAACAATTTTGGAGTATGAAATAGGTTGATATAATTATTTTTTCGGCTTTTTAAGAACAATTAAAAATCTGATCTCTTCTGGACATAAAATTCTACTCAATTTTTCTATCACAGTTGTTTACGTTTTGTTGTCTTTGTAGCGATGCGTGGGAACATAGGTAATCGAATTCCTTTGTTTTTTACAGACTCATCCTTTATTCATCAGTTTGAGTCCTTTTCATTCAAGATTTTTGAAGATAAAATCTGTCGAGTCACTATATATATGCCCTTCCTTTTGTTTTACATGAATGATTTTTGTATTGGCCTACCTGACATTCCAGTTAGGTTATATTATAGGGTACAATATAATGTAAGACAAATGGTATATCTAATTGGGTACTTTTCCTTTTGAGTTTCGAAGGTCATGAAGTCATCAATAATATTTGTAATAGGCAGACCCGAGATATTTATTTATTTTGACCTTTGTCATTTCAAAACCGATGTCTACGAAACTTCGGATTTTTATGTTTCAGACAAAATAAAGCTAAATAATATCAAAATTCTTTTCAATATTTTTCTATATTCGAGAAATGCGCAAATATAAATTTTTACGTAAATGTTTCAACTAATTTGTTTTTAAATGGTTTTTTGAGTTCAAATTCCAAAATTTATTACACAGATTGGAAAATTTGAGGGGCAAAAGTCATGAAAATTGTTTTTTTAATGAAAAAAGTGGAAAAATTATAAATAAATATTTTATGTCAATATTTCGGGGTTTTTTCATCAAAATAAATTTTTTACATCAATATTTCGGGATTTTTTCATCAAGAAATAAATAAATAATTTTTTTTCATAAATAAAAATCTCGTGTCTGGCAATAGGACAAGGTCTATATTTATTTATGAGATGTCAGGTAACACAGTATTAAGGGTATTCATACCATTCCGATTGCATTGGGTAAAAGCCTACACATCTACATACACTATACTATACTGGGAAAAATTGTCTCTGGATTTGTTTTACCCAGTAATAAATCTAGGCTACAGATTAAACTGTTTGACTTGCCTTATTTCCTGGTTTTTAGAACCTTATCTAGACACTTATTGACGAACAGGGGATTTCGAATTATAACCCCCTGCCCTTCGAAGTAAACTCTACAGGAAGACAAATTTGGTGATAATCCTTATTTGGGTGTAACACTGATGAAAATGTAAAATGAATATTTTTAACCGGTAAAGATGGATGTAGCATGTAGCTTGGTTTTTAGAAATTTAAAAAATTTATGTGAATGAGAATTTTGATACGAATTGAGTGGTATTACCTTAATCTACCGCTTTTACATGACATCTCATACATATTATGCACCGTGTCCTATTACAAAATATTATAAATCAACATTAAATGAACAGTCAAACGAATATTATGTGGTAAAAAGTATTTGCTAAAATGCAATTTGATTAATGATTTTTTTCAAGCCAAAAATAAATCGTTCGGGTGTATGCAATCATTTAACCGTGTTTCGAAAAAAAGTCTTAGCAGTAGCCCTATTATTACGTTTTAGTACCACAGTCAGCCGATATTTCTTAATTGAATCTTCTTCATACCATAAACTTATGTATTACTTTGATGAGACTCTATTTTTGGATTTCTACTAATGTTAAACGGTTGTATAGTGGATCTAGTTGAGTAGATTGATTTTGCTCAGTTGCATCTAAAGATAGAAGTATGGGGCTTCCCTTAATAGTGAAAGCTTTACCATCCATGTCGGTCAACCATTGAAGTACTTTATTTGCCTTTGTCGTTTCAATTTTACAAAATAATTTATGAATCTTAACCCTTTAACTGATACAAATATGGGAATGAAAAATAGAAATGTATCATTTTGCGGTAATCAAGTTAAAAGAAAAATGCAGAGCTATCCTACTTGAAACTTCAAAAATCTTAAATAATGCTGCAATAATGTAACAAATTACGAAAATGTAAGGATAAAGCTTCGTACTTTTTATAGTTCATGAGCATTTTGCTTTCATTCACCTTTTTAAATCCAACAAACACGTAAGAAATAGTTACATATTTAACGCATAATTGTAATCTTTTTTCTTTGAAAACTAAATAAAATGCTAAATCCCTTATTTTTTGGATACACCTTCCTTCTACAAGTGACATAACTTGTCGCTGTCAAATATTGTCTACAAACCTTCATCAGGCTTAAAGTCGATTTACTGGCAAAGTTAAGGGGATGGAATCTAAACTTTTCTCACGACCAAACTGTCAAGCAGGAATTGACAGGGGAATTCATAAAAATATGCTGATAACAAACTCATCAGTTAAAAACGATGAGTTCCAAGTTAAATACTTTTCGTCTGGAAATATTGGTCACAAAAGATAAGAATATAATAAAATTTCGATACTCTGTAGGAAAAAGCGAGTGTAAAAAGGAAGAAGGAGGGGATTATGTCTACCTGGGGAAGCCCCCTCCTTATGAACAAAGAACCAATTGGGATATCCAACCATTTTCATAGGAGGTCTTTGCATCTTTCATGAAAAATTATTTCAGCTTTACAAACTTTGGCCTCTTTCATCAGTGATCTTCCATACAGACGGATCTCATCTCTTTATTCTCTTTTTTACTAACATCGTTACTTCTAACATATCGAAAAACTACCTTAAAGTCAAATTCAAAGTTTGAAATTGTTTTTTAACGTTTTTGGTGACAGTTGCAAAAGTATTAATATAGAAATAATATATTACGAAATAGGTAGTTGGAATCAACCCTTAGTTAAAATTAGTATTTGAAATGCATTCTGATTTTTTACTTTTTTAAAGTGGAGAAAGTTATTTTGAAGTAAGAAAGGAAATATATTTAATCCATGAGTCTAATTGCGTGTTTGAAAATTCAGTTTTGCATGAAAGTGTAAATCTTCAAAGCAACATTATTGAAATGGACATTTAAAAAATTTTATTTGATTTAAATGTTGAATTTCAAAGTGAGAACTGTTTACTTTATGTGAGTGTAGTAATGTCTTAAGATTTCTAAAGCTGAAATATTGTGTTAAATTTAAAAACGCAAATAAAAACGTTGAATTTTGTGATAAAATTTTTCAAGATACCGTAAAACGCGATTTAGAACCCCCCCCGGTTTAGAGCCCCCCCCCTAAATAACTCCCCAGGTCTAGCGACTAGTTTGAAAAAATAACGTCCCCCCCGAAATATAGCCCCATCCAAAA
>JAQGBU010001045.1:0-15864 GCA_034698605.1 Isotoma decorata
CAAAGAGCACATTTGACCCCAAGGGTCAAAGGTCACACCAAAGGGGTGGGGTTGGGGCAAAGTGAGACCATTGCATATTTCGACTCTCTGGATTCAAAGCAAAGGTTCTTAGTAACTATAAGCCAAATCAGCCACGCCCCCTTGGCTCCACCCTCTATAGCAATTACTGTAAAAGGGGTATAACTTCGCAGAGAATCAACATTTCTCGATTCTCTTTTCAGTTATGAGTACTGTTAATCAAAGAGCACATTTGACTAAAAGGGGTCAAGGGTCATACCTAGGGGGTGTGGTTGGGGGAAGTTGGGGTGAAGTGAGACTATAGCATATTTCGACTCTCTGGACTCAAGGGAAATGTTCTTTGACTTAAAATCCATCTCCGATACTTTTATAAATCCGTTGCAATGGTTTATTAAAATCTGGGAAAATCATCTTGCTTCGATTATTCTCATACATCTGGGAAGCAGAAGCGGAGTTGAAACAATTCGATTCCCATTTCAACATTTGGACAGATTTCATATGAACTTGTAACTTTACTCGTAGTAAATATTTTTGCTTGAGTTGTTTCAAACTAAACATGAAATGCTTGTTGACACTTAAAAACTTGGAGAATCTTCACATTCTAGCACGGAACGGTTGGCTTGAATGAAAAAACTTGGATATAGGTAAGTTAGAAAAGGATATGCCGACAAGTAGATGAAATTTAACGTTAACCATCGTATATCATCACTTGAGAAAAAAGTTAGCCAGCATCTGCCTATCTATTTATAAGACATAAAATTACATCTTCCATTCATTTCACTATGGTATAAAAATATATGTTCCAGCATAATATTACCATTACTCGTCTAAGAAAAGGTATGTGTCATACACTTTACATATTCTATAAAAGAACTTTAACTTAAACGTAAACAAGAGGGAAAATGGATGGATCTCTCCCCACTCCCCATGAAGTTAATACTTTTTTAGTATTTAGTATATCATGGATGGTTACAGAGTATTACTAGTGTAGGACAGAAATATTAAGATACCTATGATGAGAGTCTAGACATCCGGAAAGATGAAAGTCAGAGAAAGTACACTTTCACCACAGTGGAATTTTACGAGTCTCTTGACCTTTCCTACTTTACCTCAAACTATGTCAGTCAACTAAGGAATAAAAATACTTTTTCCTGGCTCTATTAAATAAAGCAAAGGAATTTTCCTAACCTAAACTTTAGTAAACTAAACAAGAAGAAGCAAAAGCACATTCCCAAAACTAGGCAACCCTCTCGAGTCAATATAGAGTAGTAGACATAACCGACCTTTATTAAGTGTTTGCTCGGGTAACTTAATTGAAATTGAAATTGTGTGATGTGGTCACAACCATATAGTCACAAGTATTCACATTATTTGCACTTCTGCAATTCCTCAGGGAATTAAGAGATTGAGATGATGAGATGAATGTGGCTCTTATTGAATAAAGCCCTTTGTTTCAACTCTGGTTCACTCTTTCTGGTTGAATTCCAAATTACTCGATTTCTTAACGTTCACTTCAGATGTTATTATGAACGCTGTCACGTTGTCAATTTCAAAGTCATGAAGTGGTGTTGGCATAATTAGGCGAATATTTATTCTTCAATGAAACGTTCACATTCCTAAGCGTAAAAAATGCACTGGATACCATCTATGTCAATATTAATGGTTAGGTTTTCTCAGTAGGCAAAGTTCGTCGGAAAGATTCTGTAGCATTTTATTACTCTTGTCAAGCAAATCAAGCAATTCTAATAATCTAATCCAAAATTGCAGTTCCAATTTGTGTACTTCATTTAAAATTCTTTTAGAACATGGTAGTATTATATCATTAACAAAGAACGTTGTAATTTTAAAAGACCTTCGCGTTTGACCATAAATTGCAAAAGGATTTTGCAAATTTTTTAATTAAATTGATATCGCAAGTACAATGATTTTTCAAACAAAATACACCTCACAGTATATAAAAGATGTTTATGTCTGTTAGTAACCAATGAAGGACTACAAATAATAAACTGAACGGAAGAACCGTTAAAATCGTAGGTGAGACACAGTGTACTACTTACTATGAAATGTAATCAAAAGTTAAAATTAAAAATTGTTTCAATAAAACTGAGCTTAATTTTGCATGCCAAAAAGTTTTAAAGTTATTTACTCTCTTTTTAAAACTTTCAGCGATAATGCGAAAAGCCTATTTCTGTTAAATTTGTCAATGTTGATTTCATTTAACTGAATGTTATATTGTTTTGAGATAAACTGCTTATAATAAAGCCGTATAGTATTTTATCGATTGGTTTAGTATTTTATCGATAATGCAAAAACAAAAACACATCCATGAAATGTAATGTGTAAATTCACAATTAAATTTTGTATATTTATTTAATGTTTATATTAAGTAACATCAACATTTGTCTACCAAAAATATTCGATTTAAAATGTTTTTCCACTGTTTGTCATAAATAAGACCGATAAATCATGTGCAGAGTAAAAATAATCTTTAACATATAAACCAGCTTTCTGCAAAATTTCATTAAATCGGTCCAGAAATGACCGAGATAAAGGTATGTAAAAGTTTCTGACATGCGGAAGAATACATACTTATAGGCTTCGCCGTTATAGCAACTTTTCGTGTTGCTTTATCTTTTGCCTCACCTAAGAATTATTGTCAAGAGTGAAGTAGTTAATTGAAACAAAAGTTTGAGACCATTCCGCCTTTCGCATAACTTGTGTAGTTGCAGACGCTTAGCCATTTTATGTAACAATTACATCAGCAACCATTATAACTCACATTAGTGGGTGGGGAATTATTCCAGTGGGTACTGGAATCATTCCCCACCCTTCTACACAATATCCTTAAAAATACAGCTATCTTAATCTTACCTTTACCGCGTATTATAATCTAAAAACAAATATATTAAACAACAAGGCTGACAAAAATGCCTATAAAGTGTGATAAATGTATACATCCAAATTCGTTACACGCCAATCTTCAGACTTTTGATAAATTGCGATCATATTTATAATCCAAACAAGCTTTGAGATAAATGTTGGCATGATATATATTTGGAATTTCCAACAAATAAGAATCCCAGTTAACCCATATTACAAAATAAATTACACAACACATATGCTGTGTGTAAATCGAGTCAACTTAAAGTTGTAAATATGCCTCTCATCTTTCAAAGAATCAAAGGCTTATCCAAAAACTTAACATAGGTAATCTGATTATGAAAATGAAACTATTTATTTTAAAATGCCAGGATTAGTTTAGCTAACCAGTTTAGTTTACATAAGCATCGATGAGAGAGCAGTCCATTCATTCACCCAGAGTCAAAATGTTTCAATTTTTATTTTTCGTATACGCACTTTCCATCTCGACAGCTTTGTCACACAGTGAAATATGCGTGTTTGAAACAACTTGTTCAGGAAAAATAGCCCCTCTTCTCCCAGATGAATACGTGACAAATTTTATCCAACACAAATGGGATATGGACGGATTTGGGGTTAATCATGTCACAGCAGGTACAATTTGGCATTCGTACAGCCGAAATCTTATACGCGCTGACACCGCGCAACATGACTGGAAATCTAATAACGCAACAATTCGCGGTCCTCGAATCGCCTCTGCTCAAATTTCCATATTGAATTTTACAAGAACGGATGGTCAAGTAGACAATTTGATCTTTCGTATCAACAGCATGCAAACGTCTTCTTGTAATAACTATACAATTCCCTTAGCAGCCTCCGCTTTACAACTTCTGCCTCGTGATGCCCTAAGGTAAGAGTTACAAATTTTGCAATTCATATCGTAAATCAATCAAACATTTCATTCAACTTTTATACAATGAAAGGTTTGATTTATATCTTAGAATTCTAGATGCTACCTACTCAGGCCAACAGGAGTTCCCTGAATATGGACTTTGTGACAAGTGGACCATGTTTATAGGAAATGTTCCTGCTACTGCCTACTTCACTGCTCAAGGGAAATGGATTGGATATGACTTTACTAGTGGTCCTCCATTGAAAGCCTCTGTCGTAAATAGATACTTTAACATGGATTTCACCCCAGATGTTATCGACGATGAAGTCTTTGAAGGAGTTGACAGCTGTTAGGTTGGAGCAAAAACATTTGTATTGAATCGGAAGGTTCAAGGAACCGGAATTATCTTAAACGGAAACCACCCTATGTTTTGCGTATGTCATAAAAGGAATATAAGTTACCATTTAACAATGTTATGCTGTTCATAACGAACGAGGGCAGCAAATTCATTGGGAGATGAATCAGATGCATGTGTTTTTGACCCCGTTAGATATAAAAATAAGTATTAAAATATAAATTTTCATTCTGCTGAAATAAAAATTTTGAAACAAAACTTTTATAGAATGCACTTTTATTCACTATAAATTTCCTCAAATAAATGTGGGTACACTGAGAAAAAATGTGCATGAATGAACTGAATTTGGTAAGTAAGTTGGTCACGGAAGGGTGAAAGCATAGACTTTGCATACGATACAAGTGATCCGGTTTACTTTACTTATTTAGAAGTTGCTGCATTCAATTGTAACTTGTAACCTACATCCAAGTCTAATAATAATAATTTACAACGTTAAAACATGCACAATATACATGCATGCCTGTCAAGAATGACTGACTAGTTGGTTGCATAATTTGGAATTTCAGTAGATATTTCTGGCTAACGTTGTAAATCCAAGCCCCAATAAACTCTTTCAATGGACTAGAGTGCATAAATTTATTGAAATAATAGGTGGGATGAAAGTGAGGTAAAACAAACAGTATAATTTAGTATCCACAGGGGTAGGTGAATTGATGCTTGCATGTGTTCTGAAATACTTTATACAAGAAGATGATCGATTTTTTGGAAAGTGTTGTACCGTGTTTCGTTTTCATACCCGTCGCGTTCCTGTCGCAGTCCCTGCCCTGTATTACATTATCAACGCTACTCTTAAAAAATACTATACTAAATACTATTACATTATTCTTCTTGTTCCCTTTCATACGTTTGTATACATTAACCTTGTTAATATTAACTTGAATCCAACATTCAACTTGGTCCCATGAGTGAAAGTTGTCAAAGTATGTAAAATAATGAGCCCTGATATTAGAAGGTAATATCAACTTGCATCATGAAACTGCAAACAGCATTATAAACGTATATAACTACAACTATTAATACTACAGTTTAGTGATTCTTATGTCATGTTATGTCATTGTATAGTTTCAGTTTCCTGTTTCGAGCACAACGCGTTATTCCCTATATATTTACATGCAGGTGTATTGGTTTTTAAGGTAGCGTCAGTGAGCCCTACAGTCTCTTGAGAGATACACACCTGTAAGGTATTTACAGAAATATTATTATTCGTAAACTTTAGAATAATACGAGAAGCCTTTTCTTTTCAAAATCTCTCATACACGTTTGGGTGGGCCTTTATACTAACAACAAAAATACACTTTTCCTTGTTTCATTCAAGCAATCTGACTTACTTTGTTTAAACAACTTTTGTTTTCATACAAAAGATTGAAGTTGAGTTGGATGGATCTGTATGCGCTTAGGGTTGTAAAATATACTTATGAAAAGAGATTCTAACAGAACTTTATGGACGTATCATGCATGAAGTCATTACACTATTTCCTTCTCATTAATCATGTAATTATAAGGAGTATCATTATTTATACTAACTCCTGTACTGACAAGACAGCACATATAGTTACATATTATCTTGTATAAACCAAGGCGGATAAAGAACCCCGTTGCGATACTTTTTATTTGTAGTAAAAAATTGCACCCCTCCCTCTAAAAGAATTTTTGTGGGTTGATTTCACCAATAGTTATAAATACATACCTCATCTAACTACGGAAGTGAAGTAAAAGGGGTTGAAGGCTAACTAAGGTAAAAAAGCTAGAAATATACAATAGGCTTATTTCATTTTTGTTACACTATGTGAAGAATATAGACCATTACAAATCCTCGACAAAAGGGAAAACAATGAGGGTATTATTTCCGAAATAATAAGCAAAATAAGAGAAAACCCAAGTGCCTGTGGGGTAGCAGAGAGTGACAGCATTCAGCATGGGTTACGTTGCGGAAAACCCACCCGCCTGGTATCCTCACTCCATGTGTTTTTACAGTAGTACAAAAGGAAACTAGATTCTTTGTTTGGACAATACAAACTTTCTCTTAAAAAAATGCTTCTCCGAATTGTCTGTACAGTACTGAGCTAAACTACCAAATCGTAATCATAATATTATCTTCAACAGCTTACTTCCTACATTCAACTAATGCCGATATTTTACTCAAAATAATTATAATCATCCTCACAGTAATAATATGATATTAGTTGAGTCAGTTATGAAGTGTGATGTTTTTGATAATAAATGTGTAATGGGAGTGAAAATATGACTTTCTCCATTGTGAGTGAGCAACCCTGCGGATATATGCCGTCAACTGCTGTGCTCCTTGTCACATAATTTATTGATAGCTTTAGGTTTACGTTGGTAAAGTTACAACAGAGTGCATTGTTTTTTACCCTTTATAGTCAATGAATTTATAGTTTTAGTTTTTAGTAGTAAATT
Source organism: Isotoma decorata (assembly GCA_034698605.1). Lineage (NCBI taxonomy): Eukaryota > Metazoa > Arthropoda > Collembola > Entomobryomorpha > Isotomidae > Isotoma > Isotoma decorata. Next base: position 6,603 of record JAQGBU010001045.1, read on the forward strand.
TGTTCATTTCAGTTTTGAATCTTTCTCTCGAACTCCAAACCAGATGTTTAAAAGTACAAAACGAAATTAGGGTTAATCATTTAAACAAAGAGAAATCTATTTTCATTTCAATTTCAGCAAAAAGAATTGTTGGCTTGTGTGGCGATAATATTATAGGGTAAATAAGTAAATGCCACAGAGTAGAGAGACGGTGGGTTATTTATTGCAATCATTGGAAATTAATAAACAATAATTGTTCATTAATTTAATTTAATTAATAATTATTATTCTACACCATCAAGGTTAATTCACCGAACTTTCGCTACAGTTTAAACAAAGAGCTACAAATTACGAATGATTGATTTTAAAACTTCGACTTAAAAAATGATGCTAAAAATAAATTGGGAAGACCATGATGTCTTAGGTGAAGACCAAATAGGTACAAATAAGCTTTTAGGTTTTTTGCATTAAATAAATTACTAGACCTTTTAGTAACATCGAAAGCTAAATCTGTGATGTATTAAAATAATCTGTCCAGTGCAGGAAGATAAGCCAGTAATTTTATTTTATTTTATGCAGAAACCAAAAGGTTTATCCATTCAATTCTTGTGAACGCAGCTCATCTAACACATTACGGGTTTTCCAATTATTTAAAAAAAAATAATGTTTATTCGGTTGTCTATTGAAACAAAATGCTTTTTTTTCAAAATTCCTCAATTTTAAAAACCAATTTGATCAAAATTGGCTACACACTCAGAAATACATGGATGTTTCTGAGAACTAAGGAGGCATAAACTTCATACTGTTCATACTAGATCTTGAAAACTATCTAAAAATGATGACCTACCTATTAACAGATGAATACCGGCTTAGCATGTTGCTCTGGAAGTTAAACTCAACTCGAATCATGTAAGTAGAAAAGGCAAAGAGGTAAAATGAGACAATTCTGTAGTCTCAATCCAGTCGAACACTTCTCGTAGTCACTTTCCACTTTTCTCCTTTCAATTTAGACTTGTACTTGGTTAAATCTCATTAAGGTTTCACCCTTCCCTTGAGGTAGTGTTGGATCACAAGATTATTTTTAAAATAAGGATACATAACAATGACATAGCATGACCTTTCAGTCCTTTTATGTAATTACGCGTTTCCAACTGAATTTAGGATCAAGTTCATCTATGTGATGGAATAAACCACAATTCACAAAATGAATGTGATAATGATGATGAAACTGAGTTGGGAATTGAAGATAATTGATTGTATAACTTTAACTTTTCTCTAATAAGTATAGGGTTTCTAACACTTTCAACCGCAAAACAATTTTGTCACATAATATTAAACCTAACTTTATACCTTCTTGATTTCTACATTATCTCAACAAATGTCAAAATAATCTAAAGCAAACACAAGGGGGGAAGGTAATCTTAATCTCACGAGAACAAAAATATTGCCTCATAGATGTTTTTATATCCCATTTTAAAGTGACTGTACATTTTGGTGTGTATCTTTCCACGACTACTTTGTCGATTGTAAGCCGTTTGTAAAGAATCAGGAAAAGTAGTGGGGGATAAACTGGTCTAAGAAATCTTTATCTACTGGGACGTAAATAAGCTGAAGGAATAGGATAAACGGCCGACTTGTTTGAATCCACCAAAGGGAAAACCAGAGTAATGGCTTGTAAGTAAAAGAAACATGTGTGTGTACTAACCGGATGAAGAATTTCTACTGAAACCCGGGCATGCAAGCGACCCTAGTTTTTATACTTCGGGTTTCATGTAACTTTCTGTATGCCTTGCTTGCTGTCACACAGGGTACGACAAACCCGGGGTTTTTTAGTAAAAAACCCAACTACCCAGGGTTTTTTGGGTTTTTAAGGGTTTTTTGGGTTTTTTTGGGTTTTTTGGGTTTTTTGGGTTTTTCAACTAAGGGTCATAGAAGTGGACTTTATGTCAAGCAAAAGTCTATATAACTGGTTTTTCATATTTTTAAGGGTATGAATGCAAAATATGGTGTATCTTAATGAGAGAAAAACATTGAGATTGACAGTTTGTGAAAATTTTGATCCCTAAAGCTTTAAATTGAATTAAACCCAAAAAACCCAAAAAACCCAAAAACCCCAAGCTGAAAAGGTACCCAAAAAACCCAAAAAAACCCTAAAAAAACCCGGGGTAGCATACCCTGAGCGGAGCAAACTCATATGGTTGTTGATGACCTGACAGACTGAGAAAACTGACAAACTGACTGATTGACAACATTGGGAGACTGAAAAATTGCAAAAAATTGAAAAAAGGACAGACAAAAAAATTGACTGTCACTGACAAGTAGATCATTTTATAGATTTAGGCACTGTCCAGTGGGTGTGGTTGGTTTACAGTGTCGTAAAAAGAGTATTGTGCACTGTGACACCCAAAAACACATGAGTCTCACTTTGCCCCAGCCACACCCCCTCATTGGGACTTGGGACCCTTGACCTATTTGTTCAAATGTGCGCTAACACCCAAAGCATGTATAACTGAAAACCAAAAAATCTGACTCTGGGGTAAGTTATAGCAGATTTGTTGCTATTGCTATAGAGGGTTGAGCCAAGGGAGTGTGATGGATTTGGGTCATTATCGAAGCTGACTTGCCATTTGGCCTTAACTATCCATATATGAAAACAGAATTTAAAAAAAATGATCCTATGGAAAGTTAGGGCGTTTACAGACGGACAGACAGACAGACAGACAGACACCATGGGCATTCACATAAAGTAGCTCCGGTACTTAATAAAACTTTCTCATAAGGATGGATGCCCTTATCCCAAGTTGACAAGCATATGAGATCGTGCCCTACGCTTGCCCAAGAGGGAACGCTTATCCCTGAGATAGCAGTTAACTTTACGAAGGGCTTAATCTTATCTTTACGCTATGAACAGCCTTTTACCACGGGGATAACTTACCTTTACCCGACAGATAGTACTTTACTTTACAATTGGGATAGCCTTTAACTTTATCACAAGGATAGCAAAGTTAAAACCGTGATAATGCTTTACCCCAAGTAACTTTTATCTATGGTTTATAGGACCCATACGAATTGTTATCCATGCGACAATGTGACAAAGGGGTTCCCCTAAAATCTAATAAGGGGCTGATGCATGGCACAAAAAGTGAAATGGGTCAAAAAATGTTATTTGGCAGAGTCAATGCGCTTGCACTTTTATACTTTTATAAGGTATCGAAGAAGTACCAACATTTGGCTAATGAGTAAAATATTTAATTTGAAACAGTCCTGCAGAACAAAGGTCCTTCTTCATCGACATTGCATTCTTCATACAAATGAACGTCCTCACAAGTGTCAAAAATGCAACAGAAGTTTCAAACGCCGTTCAAACCTCTATGAACATATGAAAACCCACATCAACGAAAAAACTATACGCTGTTATTTCTGTCCCAAAACGTTCAAACGTAAAAACGCGTTAGAAAGCCATATGGAAAACCACACGTTTGAAAAGCCCTTCATGTGTTCTGTTTGTCGTGAAAGATTCCGATGGCGTGCAGGAATGCGAAGTCACATGACTCAAAAACATGGATATGGGAAACACGTTGTGCGACCGTATAAATGTGGAAAATGTAAAACAGCTTTCACTTCTGAATTATATTTAGACAGGCACACTGAGCAAAAACATTCTATTTTGAATGAAGGTCGGAAGAAGAAGAGTTGCTATTTTTGTGGTAAAATGTTCAACAACAACACTAATCTCAATGCACATATGGCCTTACATACACAAGAGAAATTTTACAGGTGTAACATTTGTACTGAAAGGTTCTTATGGCACGCAGATTTGTACAACCATTTAAGACTCCGCCACACTGATTCTTTACCAGATTCAATTAAAACTAAATTTGACTGTCAGTTTTGCTCTAAAAGCTTCAAACTTAAATTCCAATTAGATTCTCACTTGAGATGGCATTTGAATGAGCGGGCCTATAAATGTACCATTTGTTCTAAACGTTTCCTAGTCTCTTCTACTTTAAATGTGCACATGAGAGCTTGTCTTCGAAGACTTCAAAAGGCGTAAATTAGAACACATCCTAGAATTTTTTGTTTGTGTTGCAAATCTTTTCGTATTTATTCGCACCTGCAAATACATATGCGTTAAAACACTCAAGAAAGATATTTTAATTGTGATTTGTGTCCTAAAACTTATAAATAGGATGGAGGTTTACGAAAACACAAACGTATTCATCATACTGAAGTCTTTTTTATTAAAAAATTTGTGTTTATTTTGATTTTAATATTTTATTAATGTAATCAGAAAGCGTCGTTAGACAATAAAGATGAACATACGAATGCATATTTTTATTTCAAAAAAATTTCAATTCATACGTATTCATTCGTATCTGCCATTAATTTGGATTTTAAGGAGAGTATAATTTTTTGTGTGTTTTATTTTAGGAAAATCCAATCTTTGCGTTGTTGGGAAAATAATTTTTGACAAACGAAAACAAATGAAAAAACTTGATGAAAGAGGAGGGAGGTTAAGTTAATGGACGTCCTTTAAATCACACCCAGAGCCGTAGCAACGTCAAGTACGACCTGGATAAAATCATCATGTGCGGCCCCTTCAGAATAATTTTTTCACCAAAGCTTATTTCGTTTAATTTCCTTAGGAAGGTATTAATGTCATATAACCTTGCGGCATATGATGATATTAAATCTATAAGAGATTTTGATTCATCTACGGCTACTACTAAAAAGTTCTGATTGCATAGAATGAATCTTCCGAGTTGCGACAATGAGAATAAAAAGAACTTAAGATAGATAGAAGCACCCAACATTAAGTTTAGAATAGATCAAGGTTTGAAACCCGACCTTACCTATATTTTAAGGGAATTTCGATTCATTTAGAATTTCACTATCTGTTCCAGCCCCTACACTAAATCACTAGAAAAGATATAAATTCAAACGCTACCACGTTATATAAGGACAAGGCGACCGTTTAACGGGCAAAATCATTTATTTATAAGCGTCGGCATGACAGATTCTACATAATTGTGCTTGATGGATAACATTAAAAGGTCACTAATTTTAATTCGGTCATGTCCCATGGTTGGCCGAAGATGTTTTGTAATAATCTATAACTTGGAAAATGAATGCAGAACATATTAAGGTTTTATTTCTGACAGTTTTTGTCTTTCAAGAAATGGAGTGACTGCAATTTTTAAATACTTAATTTCTTTAAGTAGAACAGTGCATGAAAGGTCGTTTTCGTATTTTAGGCATAAATCTTTATTTGCGTTGGTAAATTCGCTTTTATTTCCTGCGAGATTTCCTCCCACAGAAAATTGTTTTATAAGATCTCGCTCGTACGCTATAGTATGCGGTACTCGGCAAATTCTGGCTTTAAATTTCTGGCTCCACACATTTCTGGCTTTACATTTCTGGCTAAAAATTGCTGGCTCTAACACATTTCTGGCTTTGAACATTTCTGGCTAGATTGTAAATTTTTCAAAAAGATGCAAAAGGAAATTTTAGTCATAACTTACTAGCACTTAATGCTTTCTTGCATGCATGTGACATACCTAGCGAATGGAGCAGGCATTTTTTCTAGGTGACACAAGAAAGTTGCATTAGGTATAATCCCTAGATAAGCATTCGTTGGGGGTCTAGAAATCGCAGGAAAAAGCTTACCTAAGAACTTTCCCTTAAAAGAGCCATTTATTAGCCGGTGTCAACATACGACAGAAAGATGTAATGTTAGGCTAGAGTAGGCTCCCCAGAACTTGTACGATAGGCATAGTTCGAGAAGGATACAAGGACTCTATCGGGCTTCCAGTCTATACATGGATCGGATAGATTCCAGATCCTTCCAAGGACTAAGCAATAGTCGAAAGGTCGAAACCATCGCATCTTCTTAAAATTTAAAATTTAGCCAGAAATGTTCGAAGCCAGAAATGCAAAGCCAGAATAGTTTAGCCAGAAGTGTGTAGAGCCAGAAATGTAAAGCCAGAAATGAAAAGCCAGAAATGTAAACAGCTAGAAATGTAAACAGCTAGAAATGTGTCAGAGCCCGAAATGTTTAGCCAGAAATGTATAGCCAGAAATGTTTAGCCAAAAATGTATAGCCAGAAATGTTTAGCCAGAAATGTATAGCCAGAAATTTCCGGCAATCATAGTACGTTCATTAGTTCAATTACAAATACACTTCGATTGAAAAATGCGAAAAATTTGTTTTTGCTTCAAACACCTAAGAAAAACTTCATTTTATCTAGTGTAAAGAACCGGTCAATAGGACGGCCCTTTAGCCGTCCGTCCTGGAAAACGGGTATCCATGCAAATCCACCATTGCTACGGCTCTGATCACACCCTAAGGCTGGCGGGTTGTTTTAAAAAATAAATAATAACCCCCCCCCCCAAGGTAGTGTTGTAAAAACGTAGTTTTACTGAATTGTATTTTTACTTAATAATATCGTTAGATCTAATTCAGGTTTGGCTCGACACAATAATTTTCCACTGGACTCTTCCTTTTTGGAAGGATTGAAACTCTAATCCCTACGGGATTCTAACTTGGCTTTTACGGTACGTTATTCTTTGAACAGTTTGAAGGGTATGGAACGGTTGAATACATTTTCAAAATCAAAAGCTGACCCTGATACTTCCATTTCATTTTTAATGTGCGTGGTTTTTTTTTCGTTCGGGCGTCCCATTAGGGGATTAAATACGACATACACTAATGTGGCTTTTAAGACGAAAAAAACCAGCAGGGTTCTCGATGTAGGTCAATCAGTCAAATGCAATGATATAGGGAGACACAAAGAATGCAAGATGAGGATATAGAGACCCTCAAACCCTTTTTTATATACTTCTACCTAGAAACTTCTAGAAATCTATATAAGTATAGTCTACAGATATACTCCATTTATGGAGGGATTTTTACACTGCCGGTCCATTTTATTCAATTTGTGAAAAATTATTATACGCTTTTTTTCCTGTTACAGATTTTGCAATAAAAAAAACTTTAAATACAAATCTACCATAATGAAGAGCAGAGGAGTTAAGTCAAACTTAAATAGCAAGAAAAGCCAATCTACGAAAGAAAAAATAAATCTGGTGTGCTATTTCTGTTCAAAAAAGTTGTCTAGCCTGTATTCAATAAAAAATCATTTACGGAAGCATACAAAAGAGAGTTCAGTCCGATTTTACCCTCAAAAATTTAACTCACCCGTTAATACCGACCGCCATGTCAATGGGTCAAATATTGCAAAATTTCCAAGTTTTCAATGCAATGTTTGTTCGAAATTCTATCCTAGACGGAAAAATTTGACTGCCCATACAAAATACATGCACAATGAAAGTAAAGGTTTGGTGTCGTGTGATAAATGTGGAGAAAGTTTTAGCACCATGTATCATCTACGGATTCATCAGCTCATCCATCAGGATAAAAAATTAGCGAAATGTCCAATGTGCTCTAAATTGTTCAGTACAGTGCAAAGAGTAAGGAATCATCTTCAACGAATTCACATTAAAGAAAAACCCATCCAGTGTTATTTTTGTGCAAAGGATTTTTGCTCGACGGCCTTCGGCAATTTGAAGTAATTTAAGATTTATCATTTACGAATAGTATATTGTAGCATGTAATGCAATTTTAGGAATAAAATAAATACCCTTTGGATTTCAGGCAACACTTGAGAGTGCACATGGATGAAAAACCGTTCAAATGTACAACTTGTGGTAAAAGATTTCTGGAAAAATCGGATTTATATCGACATCATCGAGTTCACTCACTACTAAGACCATTTCATTGCTCATCGTGCACAAAGACGTACAAATCCAGGACAAAATTGAGAAACCATTTTAAAATCAATCACACAGATTTTCAAAAACCGTTTAAATGTTCTGAATGTCCTAAACGGTTCTATTCTATACACGAGGTGAGGAGACATTCAGTAACCCATTCTGAAACACGGCCCTTTGATTGTTCAATGTGTGAAAAGAAGTTTAGGAGAAAGGATGATCTCCAGGGTCATATGAAAATTCACCAAGAAAATAGACAACGGTTTAAGTGTAATTTATGTCATTGTTCTTACTCTAAAAACAGTTGTCTTGGGAAGCACATAAAATTACATCACACTTCTGCATTGGACGGACAGTCTCAATTTAATTGTATTTTCTGTGAAAAGGTGTAAATCATGTGGTGGATTCAAGCCTTTAGCCGATTATCCGATTTAGACGAAAAATATGATTTTGGTTGGCATCATTTCAGTTCTAGAAATTAGAGTTTGTGCAAAGTATCACCTTAGACCCGTCCTTTAGGAGTAGATCAGCAATCATGTTAGCGGAACCACGTTAAATTCCCTCTATATGCATGGGGCCGTTGGAATGAAGTGTAGCATATACTTTTATTGCCGATTGTTAAGTAAAAGCTGTATGAATAAAACTATCCGGTGCACCTTGGCTTAGCCTAAGTCAGGTTTTATTCCGAAATTCGGTTTCCAATTTCGTGCACCATTGCTACTTCTTAACCTCGATTCTAGGAAGAAATAGGATAGGAAAAAGTAGGACCGGAATAAATAGGACGTAGAAAAAATAGGACAGGAATATGTAGGATGAGGAAAAAATAAAACCACAAAAATAAGGATAATTGTTTCGAAGGAATTATTGAATAGTTTAATACCCGGGGGGATTTAATACTGAATGGACTAGGGAGAAGGGATTGTATCCCGTGTGGGGATCTAAATCGCGGTTTAGGGAACTTCATTTGCAGTCAGGCATTAAGTCGGGTTCTCTTTGTTATGTACTTCCTTGCCGCCTCCCTTAGACATTGACATCTAAAAAACAATTTATAAAATATAATTTATTTCAATGCATTTCATTTGGGTAAGTATGGGTATGTTCAACAACTTCACAATTACATCAACTATCCTATGTTTTTCTTTCCTATTTTTTCCTGTCCGACTATTTCTTCATCTTCCTGTATCTTCTTAATCCTATATTTTCCTATCCTATTTATTCCGTCCTACTTCTTCATATCCTACTTTTTCTGGATACCCTAAACCTCATGCATAATTTTCATAAACCTGTGAGTGTCATTCAAATCACAAGAAATAAAATTTGGGTTTCGCTTCGTTTTCTTTTGGTTCGGGCTTTGCGCGAACAAAAACTCCTCCCCTACGGCTCTGAAAAGTTTAGAGTAATTTTAACGAATTCCCCTTGGCCAACCTTTAATACTCTACCTATAACCTTGATTAGGGATGACCTGTTGACCTCCTAGTCGTTTCGTATCCGTCTTTTCCCTTGATGAATATAT